>CM041747.1:0-2500 GCA_023373885.1 Hestina assimilis | reverse complement strand
TAGGTTAGGTTAGGTTAGGTTAGGTTGGGTTAGGTTAGGTTAGGTTAGGTTAGGTTAGGTTGGGTTGGGTTAGGTTAGGTTAGGTTAGGTTAGGTTAGGTTAGGTTAGGTTAGGTTAGGTTAGGTTAAGTTAGGTTAGGTTAGGTTAGGTTAGTTAGGTTAGGTTAGGTTAGGTTAGGTTAGGTTAGGTTAGGTTGGGTTAGGTTAGGTTAGGTTAGGTTAGGTTAGGTTAGGTTAGGTTAGGTTAGGTTAGGTTAGGTTAGGTTAGGTTAGGTTGGGTTAGGTTAGGTTAGGTTAGGTTAGGTTAGGTTAGGTTAGGTTGTGTTAGGTTAGGTTAGGTTAGGTTGTGTTGTGTTAGGTTGAAGTTAGGTTAGGTTAGGTTGAAGTTGTGTTAGGTTAGGTTAGTTAGGTTAGGTTAGGTTAGGTTGTGTTGTGTTGTGTTGTGTTAGAAGTTAGAAGAAGTTAGGTTAGGTTAGGTTAGGTTAGGTTAGGTTAGGTTAGGTTAGGTTAGGTTAGGTTAGGTTAGGTTAGGTTAGGTTAGGTTAGGTTAGGTTAGGTTAGGTTAGGTTAGGTTAGGTTAAAGAAGAAGTTAGGTTAGGTTAGGTTAGGTTAGGTTAGGTTGTGTTAGGTTAGGTTAGGTTAGGTTAGTTAAGAAGAAGTTAGGTTATTAGGTTAGGTTAGGTTAGGTTAGGTTAGGTTAGGAAGTTAGGTTGTGTTAGTTAGGTTGTGTTAGGTTAGGTTGTGTTAGGTTAGGTTAGTTAGGTTAGGTTGTGTTGTGTTAGGTTAGGTTAGGTTAGGTTAGGTTAGGTTGTGTTAGGTTAGGTTAGGTTAGGTTAGGTTAGGTTAGGTTAGGTTAGGTTAGGTTAGGTTAGGTTGTGTTAGGTTAGGTTAGGTTAGGTTAGGTTAGGTTAGGTTAGGTTAGGTTAGGTTAGGTTAAGTTAAGTTAGGTTAGGTTAGGTTAGGTTAGGTTAGGTTAGGTTAGGTTAGGTTAGGTTAGGTTAGGTTAAGAAGAAGAAGTTAGGTTAGGTTAGGTTAGGTTAGGTTAGGTTAGGTTAGGTTAGGTTAGGTTAGGTTAGGTTGTGTTAGGTTAGGTTAGGTTAGGTTAGGTTAGGTTAGGTTAGGTTAGGTTGTTAGGTTAGGTTAGGTTAGGTTGTGTTGGTTAGGTTAGGTTAGGTTAGGTTAGGTTAGGTTAGGTTGTGTTGTGCTAGGTTAGGTTAGGTTGAAGAAGGTTAGGTTAGGTTGTGTTAGGTTGTGTTAGGTTGTGTTAGGTTAGGTTAGGTTAGGTTGAAGAAGAAGAAGTTAGGAAGAAGAAGTTAGGTTAGGTTAGAAGAAGGTTGTGTTAGAAGAAGAAGAAGAAGAAGTTAGGTTAGGTTAGGTTAGGTTAGGTTAGGTTAGGAGAAGAGTTAAGAAGTTAGGTTAGGTTAGGTTAGGTTAGGTTAGGTTAGGTTAGGTTAGGTTAGGTTAGGTTAGTTAGGTTAGGTTAGGTTAGGTTAGGTTAGGTTAGGTTAGGTTAGGTTAGGTTGTGTTGTGAAGGTTGTGTTGTGTTAGGTTAGGTTAGGTTAGGTTAGGTTAGGTTAGTTTAGGTTGTGTTGTGTTAGGTTGTGTTGTGTGTGGTTAGGTTGTGTTAGGTTAGGTTAGGTTAAGAAGAAGAAGTTAGAAGTTAGGTTAGGTTAGGTTAGGTTAGGTTAGGTTGTGTTAGGTTAGGTTAGGTTAGGTTAGGTTAGGTTAGGTTAGGTTAGGTTAGGTTGAAGAAGAAGTTAGGTTAGGTTAGGTTAGGTTAGGTTAGGTTAGGTTAGGTTAAAGAAGAAGTTAGGTTAGGTTAGGTTAGGTTGTGTTAGGTTAGGTTAGGTTGTGTTGTTAGGTTAGTTGTGCTAGGTTAGGTTAGGTTAGTTGTGCTAGGTTGTGTTGTGCTAGGTTAGGTTAGGTTGTGTTGTGTAGTTAGGTTGTGTTGAAGAAGTTAGTTAGCCAGGTTGTGTTAGGTTAGGTTAGGTTAGGTTAGAAGAAGTTAGTGTGTGTTGGTTAGGTTAAAGAAGAAGTTAGGTTAGGTTAGGTTAGGTTAGGTTAGGTTAGAAGAAGAAGAAGAAGAAGAAGTTAGGTTAAGAAGAAGTTAAGAAGTTAGGTTAGGTTAGGTTAGGTTAGGTTAGGTTAGGTTAGGTTAGGTTAGGTTAGGTTAGGTTAGGTTAGGTTAGGTTAGTTAGGCCAGGTTAGGGGTTAGGTTAGGTTAGGTTGTGCTGTGTTGAAGAAGTGTAGGTTAAGGTTAGTGTTGTGTTGAAGTTAGGTTGGTTAGGTTGTTAGAAGTTAGGTTAGTGCTAGGTTAGTTAGGTTGTGTTGTAGGTTAGGTTGTGTTGTGCTAGTTAGGTTAGGTTAGGAAGAAGAAGAAGAAGTTAGGTTAGGTTGTGTTGAAGAAGAAGTTGTGCTCAGGTTAGGTTAGGTTAAAGAAGAAGAAGGTTAGGTTAGGTTAGGTTAGGTTAGGTTAGGTTAGGTTAGGTTAGGTTAGGTTA
>CM041746.1:16785000-16801537 GCA_023373885.1 Hestina assimilis | reverse complement strand
CCTAACTTCTTCAACCTAACCTAACTAACCTAACCTAACCTAACCTAACCTAACCTAACCTAACCTAACCTAACCTAACTTCTTCTTCTTCTAACCTAACTAACCTAACCTAACCTAACCTAACCTAACCTAACCTAACCTAACTAACCTAACCTAACCTAACCTAACCTAACCTAACCTAACCTAACCTAACCTAACCTAACCTAACCTAACCTAACTTACAACCTAACTTCTTCTTCTTCAACCTAACCTAACACAACCTAACCTAACCTAACTTCTAACCTAACCTAACCTAACCTAACCTAACCTAACCTAAACCTAGCCTAGCTTCTTCTAACACAACCTAACCTAACCTAACCTAACCTAACCTAACCTAACCTAACCTAACCTAACCTAACCTAACCTAACCTAACCTAACCTAACCTAACCTATTTAACCTAACCTAACCTAACCTAACCTAACCTAACCTAACCTAACCTAACCTAACCTAACCTAACCTAACCTAACCTAACTTCTTCTTAACCTAACCTAACCTAACCTAACCTAACCTAACCTAACCTAACCTAACCTAACCTAACCTAACCTAACCTAACCTAACCTAACCTAACCTAACACAACACAACCTAACCTAACCTAACTTCTTCAACACAACCTAACCTAACCTAACCTAACCTAACCTAACCTAACTTCTTCAACCTAACCTAACCTAACTTCTTCTTAACCTAACCTAACACTTCTTCTTCTAACCTAACACAACTTCAACCTAACCTAACCTAACTTTAACCTAACCTAACCTAACCTAACACAACCTAACTAACCTAACACTAACCTAACTTCTTCTTCAACCTAACCTAACCTAACCTAACCTAACCTAACCTAACCTAACCTAACCTAACCTAACCTAACCTAACCTAACTAACCTAACTAACCTAACACAACCTAACTAACCTAACCTAACACAACCTAACCTAACCTAACCTAACCTAACCTAACTTCTTCTAACCTAACTAACCTAACCTAACCTAACCTAACCTAACACAACCTAACTTCTTCTTCTTCTTCTTTAACCTAACCTAACTTCTAACTAACCTAACCTAACCTAACTAACCTAACCTAACTAACACAACCTAACCTAACCTAACCTTCTTCTAACCTAACCTAACCTAACCTAACCTAGCACAACCTAACACAACCTAACCTAACACAACACAACCTAACCTAACACAACTACAACCTTCTTCAAACACAACACAACCTCTAACCTAACCTAACCTAACCTAACCTAACCTAACCTAACCTAACCTAACCTAACTTCTTCTTCTTCTTCTAACCTAACCTAACTTCTAACTAACCTAACCTAACCTAACCTAACCTAACCTAACCTAACCTAACTTCTTCTTCTTCTTCTAACCTAACCTAACCTAACCTAACCTAACCTAACCTAACCTAACCTAACCTAACCTAACCTAACCTAACCTAACCTTCTTCTTCTTCAACCTAACCTAACCTAACCTAACCTAACCTAACCTAACCTAACAACTAACTTCTAACTAACCTAACCTAACTTCTAACCTAACCTAACCTAACACTAACCTAACACAACACAACTAACCTAACCTAACCTAACCTAACCTAACTAACCTAACCTAACCTAACTAACCTAACACAAACAGCACAACCTAACCTAACCTAACCTAACCTTCTTCTAACCTAACCTAACCTAACCTAACCACAACCTAACTTCTTCAACCTAACCTAACCTAACCTAACCTAACCTAACCTAACCTAACCTAACCTAACCTAACTTCTTCTTCTTCTTCTAACCTAACCTAACCTAACTAACCTAACCTAACTTCTAACCTAACCTAACCTAACCTAACCTAACCTAACCTAACTTCTTCTTCTAACTTCTAACCTAACCTAACCTAACCTAACCTAACCTAACCTAACCTAACCTAACCTAACCTAACCTAACCTAACACAACTAACCTAACACAACTAACCTAACCTAACCTAACTTCTTCAACCTAACCTAACTTCCTAACCTAACCTAACCTAACCTAACTTCTAACCTAACCTAACTTCAACTAACCTAACCTAACCTAACCTAACCTAACCTAACCTAACCTAACCTAACCTAACCTAACCTAACCTAACCTAACTTAACCTAACCTAACCTAACCTAACCTAACCTAACCTAACTAACCTAACCTAACCTAACCTAACTTCTAACCTAACTAACACAACTTCTTCAACCTAACTTCTTTAACCTAACTAACCTAACCTAACCTAACCTAACCTAACTTCTAACCTAACCTAACCTAACCTAACCTAACCTAACCTAACCTAACTTCTTTAACCTAACCTAACCTAACTTCTAACCTAACCTAACCTAACCTAACCTAACCTAACCTAACCTAACCTAACCTAACCTAACTTCTTCTTCTTACAACACAACCTAACCTAACCTAACCTAACCTTCTAACCTAACCTAACCTAACCTAACCTAACTTCAACTTAACCTAACCTAACACAACACAACCTAACCTAACCTAACCTAACACAACACAACACAACCTAACCTAACCTAACCTAACCTAACCTAACCTAACCTAACACAACTTCTTCTTCTAACCTAACCTAACCTAACACAACCTAACCTAACACAACCTAACCTAACCTAACCTAACTTCTTCAACCTAACCTAACCTAACTTCTTCTTCAACCTAACCTAACCTAACCTAACCTAACCTAACTAACCTAACCTAACCTAACCTAACCTAACCTAACCTAACCTAACTAACTAACCTAACCTAACCTAACCTAACCTAACTTCAACTAACCCTAACCTAACTAACTAACCTAACACAACCTAACCTAACCTAACCTAACCTAACCTAACCTAACCTAACCTAACCTAACCTAACCTAACCTAACCTAACCTAACCTAACCTAACCTAACCTAACCTAACCTAACCTAACTTCAACTAACTTCTACAACCTAACCTAACCTAACCTAACCTAACCTAACCTAACCTAACCTAACCTAACCTAACCTAACCTAACTTCTTTAACACAACTAACTTCTAACCTAACTAACTTCTAACCTAACCTAACACAACCTAACCTAACTTCTTCAACCTAACCTAACCTAACCTAACCTACAACCTAACCTAACCTAACCTAACCTAACCTAACCTAACCTAACCTAACCTAACCTAACCTAACCTAACCTAACCTAACCTAACCTAACCTAACCTAACTAACCTAACCTAACCTAACCTAACCTAACCTAACCTAACCTAACCTAACCTAACCTAACCTAACCTAACTTCTAACCTAACAACCTAACCTAACCTAACCTAACCTAACCTAACCTAACCTAACCTAACCTAACCTAACCTAACACAACCTAACCTAACCTAACCTAACCTAACCTAACCTAACAACCTAACCTAACCTAACTTCTTCTTCAACCTAACACAACCTAACCTAACCTAACCTAACCTAACCTAACCTAACCTAACCTAACCTAACTTCTAACCTAACCTAACCTAACCTGCACAACCTAACTGTAACACAACCTAACTTCTTCTTCTTCAACCTAACCTAACCTAACCTAACCTAACCTAACCTAACCTAACCTAACCTAACACAACCTAACCTAACCTAACCTAACCTAACCTAACCTAACCTAACCTAACCTAACCTAACCTAACCTAACTTCTTAACCTAACCTAACCTAACCTAACCTAACCTAACCTAACCTAACCTAACTTACCTAACCTAACCTAACCTAACCTAACCTAACCTAACTTCTTCTTCTTCAACCTAACCTAACCTAACCTAACCTAACCTAACCTAACCTAACTAACTTCTAACCTAACCTAACCTAACTTCTTCTTCTTCTAACCTAACCTAACTAACCTAACTTCTAACCTAACCTAACCTAACCTAACTTCTAACCTAACCTAACACAACACAACCTGCACAACTAACTAACACAACACAACTTCAGCCTAACTTCTTCAACCTTAACACAACTTCAACCTAACCTAACCTAACCTAACCTAACCTAACCCTAACACAACCTAACCTAACCTAACTTCTTCTACACCTAACCTAACCTAACCTAACCTAACCTAACCTAACCTAACCTAACCTAACCTAACCTAACCTAACCTAACCTAACCTAACCTAACCTAACCTAACCTAACCTAACCTAACCTAACCTAACCTAACCTAACTTCTTCAACCTAACCTAACCTAACCTAACCTAACCTAACCTAACCTAACCTAACCTAACAACCTAACCTAACCTAACCTAACCTAACCTAACCTAACCTAACTTCTTCTAACTTCTAACCTAACTAACTAACTAACACAACCTAACACAACACTAACCACAACCTAACACAACCTAACTACAACTAGCACAACCTAACCTAACTTCACAACCTAACCTAACCTAACCTAACCTAACCTAACCTAACCTAACCTAACCTAACACAACTTCCTAACCTAACCTAACCTAACCTAACCTAACCTAACCTAACCTAACCTAACCTAACCTAACCTAACCTAACCTAACCTAACCTAACCTAACCTAACCTAACCTAACCTAACCTAACCTAACCTAACTTCTTCTTCTTCTTCTTCTTAACTAACCTAACCTAACCTAACCTAACCTAACCTAACCTAACCTAACCTAACCTAACCTAACCTAACCTAACCTAACCTAACCTAACCTAGCCTAACCTAACCTAACCTAACACAACCTAACCTAACCTAACACAACCTAACCTAACCTAACTTCAACCTAACCTAACCTAACACAACACAACCTAACTGCTTCTTACAACTTCAACACAACCTAACCTAACCTACACAACACAACACAACCTGTAACCTAACCTGGCCTAACCTAACCTAACCTAACTTCTTCTTCAACCTAACCTAACCTAACCTAACCTAACCTAACCTAACCTAACCTAACCTAACCTAACCTAACCTAACCTAACCTAACTTCTAACCTAACCTAACCTAACCTAACCTAACCTAACCTAACCTAACCTAACTAACCTAACCTAACCTAACCTAACCTAACTAACCTAACCTAACCTAACCTAACCTAACCTAACCTAACCTAACCTAACCTAACCTAACTTCAACCTAACCTAACCTAACCTAACCTAACCTAACTAACACAACCTAACCTAACCTAACCTAACCTAACCTAACTAACCTAACACTAACACAACCTAACAACCTAACCTAACCTAACCTAACCTAACCTAACACAACCTAACCTAACCTAACCTAACCTAACAACCTAACCTAACCTAACCTAACCTAACCTAACCTAACTTCTTCTTACCTAACCTAACCTAACCTAACCTAACCTAACCTAACCTAACCTAACCTAACCTAACCTAACCTAACCTAACCTAACCTAACCTAACCTAACTTCTAACCTAACCTAACCTAACCTAACCTAACCTAACCTAACCTAACCTAACCTAACCTAACCTAACCTAACCTAACCTAACCTAACCTAACTTCTTAACCTAACCTAACTAACCTAACCTAACCTAACTTCTAACCTAACCTAACCTAACCTAACCTAACCTAACCTAACCTAACCTAACCTAACCTAACCTAACTTCTTCTTAACCTAACCTAACCTAACCTAACTTCAACCTAACCTAACCTAACCTAACCTAACAACTAACCTAACACAACACAACACAACCTAACCTAACCTAACCTAACCTAACCTAACCTAACTTCTTCTTAACCTAACCTAACCTAACACAACCTAACCTAACCTAACCTAACCTAACCTAACCTAACCTAACCTAACCTAACCTAACCTAACCTAACCTAACCTAACCTAACCTAACCTAACCTAACCTAACCTAACCTAACCTAACCTAACCTAACCTAACCTAACCTAACCTAACCTAACCTAACCTAACCTAACCTAACCTAACCTAACCTAACCTAACCTAACCTAACCTAACCTAACTTCTTCTTCTAACCTAACCTAACCTAACCTAACTAACCTAACCTAACCTAACCTAACCTAACTTCTTCTTCTTAACCTAACAACACTAACCTAACCTAACACAACCTAGCACAACTAACCTAACCTAACCTAACCTAACACAACCTAACCTAACCTAACCTAACTTCTTCTTCTTCTAACACAACCTAACTTCTTTAACCTAACCTAACCTAACCTAACACAACCTAACCTAACCTAACCTAACTTCTAACTTCTTCAACCTAACCTAACACAACCTAACCTAACCTAACTTCTTCTTCTTCTTCTTCTAACCTAACCTAACCTAACCTAACCTAACCTAACTAACCTAACCTAACCTAACCTAACCTAACCTAACCTAACCTAACCTAACCTAACCTAACCTAACCTAACCTAACTTCTTCTTCTTCTTAACCTAACCTAACCTAACCTAACCTAACCTAACCTAACACAACACAACCTAACCTAACCTAACCTAACCTAACCTAACCTAACCTAACCTAACCTAACACAACCTAACCTAACCTAACCTAACCTAACCTAACCTAACCTAACCTAACCTAACACAACCTAACCTAACCTAACCTAACCTAACCTAACCTAACCTAACTTCTTCTTCTTTAACCTAACCTAACCTAACCTAACCTAACCTAACCTAACACAACCTAACCTAACCTAACCTAACCTAACCTAACCTAACCTAACCTAACCTAACCTAACTTCAACCTAACCTAACTAACCTAACCTAACCTAACCTAACCTAACTAACCTAACCTAACCTAACCTAACCTAACCTAACCTAACCTAACTAACCTAACCTAACCTAACCTAACTTCTAACCTAACCTAACCTAACTTCTTAACCTAACCTAACCTAACCTAACCTAACCTAACCTAGCCTAACCTAACCTAACTTCTTCTAACCTAACCTAACCTAACCTAACCTAGCTAACCTAACTTCTAACCTAACCTAACCTAACCTAACCTAACTTCAACCTAACCTAACCTAACCTAACACAACCTAACCTAACCTAACCTAACCTAACCTAACCTAACCTAACCTAACTTCTTTAACCTAACCTAACCTAACCTAACCTAACCTAACCTAACCTAACTTCTTCAACCTAACCTAACCTAACCTAACCTAACCTAACCTAACCTAACTTCTTCCTAACACAACCTAACCTAACCTAACCTAACCTAACTTCTTCTTCTAACTTCTTTAACCTAACCTAACCTAACCTAACTAACCTAACCTAACCTAACCTAACCTAACCTAACCTAACCTAACCTAACCTAACCTAACCTAACCTAACCTAACCTAACCTAACCTAACCTAACCTAACCTAACCTAACCTAACTAACCTAACCTAACCTAACCTAACCTAACCTAACCTAACCTAACCTAACCTAACCTAACCTAACCTAACCTAACCTAACCTAACCTAACCTAACCTAACTTCTTCTTCTAACCTAACCTAACCTAACCTAACCTAACCTAACTAACCTAACCTAACCTAACCTAACCTAACCTAACCTAACACAACCTAACCTAACCTAACCTAACCTAACCTAACCTAACCTAACCTAACCTAACCTAACCTAACCTAACCTAACCTAACCTAACCTAACCTAACCTAACCTAACCTAACCTAACCTAACCTAACCTAACCTAACCTAACCTAACCTAACCTAACCTAACCTAACCTAACCTAACCTAACCTAACTTCTTCTAACCTAACCTAACCTAACCTAACCTAACCTAACCTAACCTAACCTAACTTCTTCTTCTAACCTAACCTAACCTAACTAACCTAACCTAACCTAACCTAACCTAACCTAACCTAACCTAACCTAACCTAACCTAACCTAACCTAACCTAACCTAACTAACTTCTTCTTCTTCAACCTAACCTAACCTAACCTAACCTAACCTAACTTCTTCTAACCTAACCTAACCTAACCTAACCTAACCTAACCTAACCTAACCTAACCTAACCTAACCTAACCTAACCTAACCTAACCTAACCTAACTAACCTAACCTAACACAACTTCTTCTTCTTCAACCTAACCTAACCTAACCTAACCTAACCTAACCTAACCTAACTAACCTAACCTAACCTAACCTAACCTAACCTAACCTAACCTAACCTAACCTAACCTAACCTAACCTAACCTAACCTAACCTAACCTAACCTAACCTAACCTAACCTAACCTAACCTAACCTAACCTAACCTAACCTAACCTAACCTAACCTAACCTAACCTAACCTAACCTAACCTAACCTAACCTAACCTAACCTAACCTAACCTAACTTCTTCTTCTTCAACCTAACCTAACCTAACCTAACCTAACCTAACCTAACCTAACCTAACCTAACCTAACCTAACCTAACCTAACCTAACCTAACCTAACCTAACCTAACCTAACACAACCTAACCTAACCTAACCTAACCTAACCTAACCTAACCTAACCTAACCTAACCTAACCTAACCTAACCTAACCTAACCTAACCTAACCTAACCTAACCTAACCTAACACAACCTAACCTAACTTCTTCTTCTAACCTAACCTAACCTAACCTAACCTAACTAACCTAACCTAACCTAACCTAACCTAACCTAACCTAACCTAACCTAACCTAACCTAACCTAACCTAACCTAACCTAACCTAACCTAACCTAACCTAACCTAACCTAACCTAACCTAACCTAACCTAACCTAACCTAACCTAACTAACCTAACCTAACCTAACCTAACTAACCTAACCTAACCTAACCTAACCTAACCTAACCTAACCTAACCTAACCTAACACAACACAACACAACACAACACAACACAACACAACACAACACAACTTCTAACCTAACTTCTTTAACCTAACACAACCTAACCTAACCTAACCAACACAACACAACCTAACACAACCTAACCTAACCTAACAACCTAACCTAACCTAACTTCTAACCTAACCTAACCTAACCTAACCTAACCTAACCTAACCTAACCTAACCTAACCTAACCTAACCTAACCTAACCTAACCTAACCTAACCTAACCTAACCTAACCTAACCTAACCTAACCTAACCTAACTAACCTAACCTAACCTAACCTAACCTAACCTAACCTAACCTAACCTAACCTAACCTAACCTAACCTAACCTAACCTAACCTAACCTAACCTAACCTAACCTAACCTAACCTAACCTAACCTAACCTAACTTCTAACCTAACCTAACCTAACACAACCTAACCTAACCTAACCTAACTAACCTAACCTAACCTAACAACCTAACCTAACACAACACAACCTAACACAACACAACCTAACCTAACTTCTAACCTAACCTAACCTAACCTAACCTAACCTAACCTAACCTAACCTAACCTAACCTAACCTAACCTAACCTAACCTAACCTAACCTAACCTAACCTAACCTAACCTAACCTAACCTAACCTAACCTAACCTAACTTCTAACCTAACCTAACCTAACCTAACCTAACCTAACCTAACCTAACCTAACCTAACCTAACCTAACCTAACCTAACCTAACCTAACCTAACCTAACCTAACCTAACTTCAACCTAACCTAACCTAACCTAACCTAACCTAACCTAACCTAACAACACAACCTAACCTAACCTAACAACCTAACACAACCTAACCTAACCTAACCTAACCTAACCTAACTGCTTCTTCAACCTAACCTAACCTAACCTAACCTAACACAACACAACACAACACAACCTAACACAACCACAACTAACCTAACCTAACCTAACTTCTTCAACCTAACCTAACCTAACCTAACCTAACCTAACCTAACCTAACCTAACCTAACCTAACCTAACCTAACCTAACCTAACCTAACCTAACCTAACCTAACCTAACCTAACCTAACCTAACTAACCTAACCTAACCTAACCTAACCTAACCTAACCTAACCTAACCTAACCTAACCTAACCTAACCTAACCTAACCTAACCTAACCTAACTTCAACCTAACCTAACCTAACCTAACCTAACCTAACCTAACCTAACCTAACCTAACCTAACCTAACCTAACCTAACACAACCTAACCTAACCTAACCTAACCTAACCTAACACAACTTCAACTTCTAACCTAACCTAACACTAACCTAACCTAACCTAACCTAGCCTAACCCAACACAACACAACCTAACCTAACACAACACAACCTAACACAACACAACACAACACCAGCACAACCTAACACAACTAGGCCTAACCTAACCTAACCTAACCTAACCTAACCTAACCTAACCTAACCTAACCTAACCTAACCTAACCTAACCTAACCTAACCTAACCTAACCTAACCTAACCTAACCTAACCTAACCTAACCTAACCTAACCTAACCTAACCTAACCTAACCTAACCTAACTTAACCTAACCTAACCTAACCTAACCTAACCTAACCTAACCTAACCTAACTTCTAACCTAACCTAACCTAACCTAACCTAACCTAACCTAACCTAACCTAACCTAACCTAACCTAACCTAACCTAACCTAACTAACCTAACCTAACCTAACCTAACCTAACCTACAACAACCTAACCTAACTTCTTCAACACAACACAACCTAACACAACTAACCTAACCTACAACACAACCTAACCTAACCTAACCTAACCTAACCTAACCTAACCTAACCTAACCTAACCTAACCTAACTTCTAACCTAACCTAACCTAACCTAACCTAACCTAACCTAACTTCTTCTTCTTTAACCTAACCTAACCTAACCTAACCTAACCTAACCTAACCTAACCTAACCTAACCTAACCTAACCTAACCTTCTTCTTCTAACCTAACCTAACCTAACCTAACCTAACCTAACCTAACTTCTAACCTAACCTAACCTAACCTAACCTAACCTAACCTAACCTAACCTAACCTAACCTAACCTAACCACAACCTAACCTAACTTCTTCAACTAACCTAACCTAACCTAACCTAACACAACCTAACCTAACTAACCTAACCTAACCTAACCTTCTTACAACCTAACCTAACTTCTTCTTCTTCAACCTAACACAACACAACCTAACAACACAACACAACTAACCTAACCTAACCTAACCTAACCTAACCTAACCTAACCTAACCTAACCTAACCTAACCTAACCTAACCTAACCTAACCTAACCTAACCTAACTTAACCTAACCTAACCTAACCTAACCTAACTAACCTAACCTAACCTAACCTAACCTAACCTAACCTAACCTAACCTAACTTCTTCTTCTAACCTAACTTCTTCTTAACCTAACCTAACACAACCTAACCTTCAACCTAACTAACCTAACCTAACCTAACCTAACCTAACCTAACCTAACCTAACCTAACCTAACCTAACACAACCTAACCTAACCTAACCTAACACAACCTAACACAACACAACTTCTTCAACCTAACCTAACCTAACCTAACCTAACCTAACACAACCTAACACAACACAACTACAACCTAACCTAACCTAACCTAACAACACAACCTAACTTAACCTAACCTAACCTAACCTAACCTAACCTAACCTAACCTAACCTAACCTAACCTAACCTAACCTAACCTAACCTAACCTAACCTAACCTAACTTCTTCTTCTAACCTAACCTAACCTAACCCCTAACCTAACTTCTTCTTAACCTAACCTAACCTAACCTAACCTAACCTAACCTAACCTAACCTAACCTAACCTAACCTAACCTAACCTAACCTAACCTAACCTAACCTAACCTAACCTAGCCTAACTTCTTCAACACAACCTAACCTAACCTAACCTAACCTAACCTAACCTAACCTAACCTAACCTAACTTCTTCTTAACTAACCTAACCTAACCTAACACAACCTAACCTAACACAACCTAACCTAACTTCAACACAACCTAACACAACACAACCTAACCTAACCTAACCTAACCTAACCTAACCTAACCTAACCTAACCTAACCTAACCTAACCTAACCTAACCTAACCTAACCTAACCTAACCTAACCTAACCTAACCTAACCTAACCTAACCTAACCTAACCTAACCTAACCTAACCTAACCTAACCTAACCTAACCTAACCTAACCTAACCTAACCTAACCTAACCTAACCTAACCTAACTTCTTCAACCTAACCTAACCTAACCTAACCTAACCTAACCTAACCTAACCTAACCTAACCTAACACAACCTAACCTAACCTAACCTAACCTAACCTAACCTAACCTAACTTCTTCAACCTAACACAACCTAACCTAACTTCAACCTAACCTAACACAACAACCTAACCTAACCTAACCTAACCTAACCTAACCTAACCTAACCTAACCTAACCTAACCTAACCTAACCCAACCTAACCTAACCTAACCTAACCTAACCTAACCTAACCTAACCTAACCTAACCTAACCTAACCTAACCTAACCTAACCTAACCTAACCTAACCTAACCTAACCTAACTTCTTCAACCTAACCTAACCTAACCTAACCTAACCTAACCTAACCTAACCTAACCTAACCATAACATATTAAAATCGATTTTAAACAATTTTCTTGACCAAATTTCGGAAAATTTTACTAGAATTTTCAAGGTTTCCACTAAATTGACCCTCCCCTTCCGTTTCTCAGCGGTCGGGGCTATCGTTTACTAAAAACACTATCATTTTCGGCCAATTTTTTCAAAATTTCAGTTTTTTGCTAATATTTTCGAAACGCTTTTCCCGATTTTCTCGCGACCTAGGGCGAACTTGTGACCCCCGTCGGTGTGCGTCCAACGACACCTCGCACGGGGCGATCCGACCCTCGGTTCGCGAGAAAATCGCGAAAAACCAAATTTTTCCCCCTTTTTACGATTTTCCCCGATTTTTCCCTTCCCGACCCCCCCTTTTTTTCTGATAATATTGTGACGCTTGTTGAGCCGCGTTTATTGACATACGGATCGCTGTGATCGGCTGAGCCGTTTTTGAGGAAAACGCGAAAAACCTTAGATTTATTTTTTCTATATAGACCGAGTTTACTTGGTCGATCTCGACAAGTTAAAAATATAACATATTAAAATCGATTTTAAACAATTTTCTTGACCAAATTTCGGAAAATTTTACTAGAATTTTCAAGGTTTCCACTAAATTGACCCTCCCCTTCCGTTTCTCAGCGGTCGGGGCTATCGTTTACTAAAAACACTATCATTTTCGGCCAATTTTTTCAAAATTTCAGTTTTTTGCTAATATTTTCGAAACGCTTTTCCCGATTTTCTCGCGACCTAGGGCGAACTTGTGACCCCCGTCGGTGCGCGTCCAACGACCCACCTCGCACGGGGCGATCCGACCCTCGGTTCGCGAGAAAATCGCGAAAAACCAAATTTTTCCCCCTTTTTACGATTTTCCCCGATTTTTCCCTTCCCGACCCCCCCTTTTTTTCTGATAATATTGTGACGCTTGTTGAGCCGCGTTTATTGACATACGGATCGCTGTGATCGGCTGAGCCGTTTTGAGGAAAACGCGAAAAACCTTAGATTTATTTTTCTATATAGACCGAGTTTACTTGGTCGATCTCATTTCAAGTTAAAAAATATAACATATTAAAATCGATTTTAAACAATTTTCTTGACCAAATTTCGGAAAATTTTACTAGAATTTTCAAGGTTTCCACTAAATTGACCCTCCCCTTCCGTTTCTCAGCGGTCGGGGCTATCGTTTACTAAAAACACTATCATTTTCGGCCAATTTTTTCAAAATTTCAGTTTTTTGCTAATATTTTCGAAACGCTTTTCCCGATTTTCTCGCGACCTAGGGCGAACTTGTGACCCCCGTCGGGGCGCGTCCAACGACACCTCGCACGGGGCGATCCGACCCTCGGTTCGCGAGAAAATCGCGAAAAACCAAATTTATTGGCCCGCCCACCCGCCCTATAGGGAAGACCAAGGATAGAGAGGAGAAATTTTGACCAGAAATTTTTATTTTTATTATTTGTAGACGACATTTCCCCGATCCAAAACCTTGCCTTGGATCGACTGGACGAGGCCTCTAAAGGCCTATTACACTAAATTTAAAAACTTATAGGAAATTAATTTGGTCATTTTATTAAACTTTTATTTTATTTTAATCTGTGTGTTGTGATTGTGTTTTTAGTCTTGGACGGCCAATCTTGGACACTTCTTGTTAGGCAAGAAGCGCCTATTTCAAGGCGGCCCAACCCAGGATCGAGACAATAGTATATTTACTTATTGACATATTACTGACAAACTGGCAATTTACACCAGTCACACTATTGTCTATTTACAATTTTAACTATACAAATAATTATAACTATATACAACTTATACAAATTTTTAGAATCTGACGCGAGATTGTAATCCTTCCCCTGTATAAAACTATATAATAAAAACTTTTAAAATCTTAATTTATTTATTTAATTTATTTAATTTGTTCAAGTTATTTAATTTATTTAATAACCTACTTAAAAATCATGTATGTGGCACATAGAACTCCACTAAAAGCGACCAAAGTTGCCCATTCTCCACCAAAAAACGATAAGAAAGTTCTCCTCCCGACCGCTAAAGTCAGGGAGAGCATTGGAGAATGGGAGGACCGTAACATAGAAAAGACCCCTTCACCCTCCACATCAAGACCTGCTACAGTCACGGTGGCTCCACAAAGGCAAAAAGACGCCGCTTACCTTGACAAATAAGGATACCGTCCCTAGGTCCCTTGACGTGTCGGCAAGCCCGCCTCAGCCAAAGGTGTATAAAAGCCGGTCGGAAGAGGCGAAGGCTTGCCTACACAAGGCCAAGATGAGCCTGGGCGCATCAAGGAACCTGAAGACGGAAGTAAAAATTGACGTCCTGGCGGCGCTGGAGCGCCTCTACAGATTGGTAAAGGAGTTGGAAAAGGAAAGGAATGAGGGAAAAGAGGAAAAGGAAGAAAACAAGAGGGATAGAGAAGGGGAATCTACCGTCACCACCACCCTACCGCGCGTGGACGAGTCCACTGCGCAGGTGATGAAAGACCTACTAGGGGAACTAAAGCTGCACAAAAAGGCTCTGGAGATGTGTGAGCATTCTACACTCACACTCTCGCAGCAACTAAAAGACACTGCCCCCCCAAATCATCACTGTGCCACCATTGAGGAGACCAGCTATGCACAGATGGCGTCGAACCGAGCCGCCCCGATCCGACGACCACTGCACTCAATCATCGTGTCGTCCAACGACGTGATGGACACAAGCAGTGCAGTGGTCGAAAAGATAAGGGCGGCGGTCGACGCCAAAGAGTCCGGACTCAGGGTGGAAAAACTCCGAAAAATTAGAGATCAGAGGGTGGTGGTGGGCTGCGGGACAAAGGTCGAAGTAGACAAAATTGCCGATAAACTGAGGGTTTCGGCAGCTGGACTGAAAGGTTGAGGAGGCTGTCGCAAAAGATCCTCTGGTGGTGTTAATGGACGTACTGAGTTACAACACGGACAGTGACATCACCAGAGCAATCGAAAACCAGAACCAACATCTTCTGACGGGGCTCTCACAGGAGGAGGTGCGAGTCTCTGTAAAATACAGGCGGCGGGCTAGAAACGCGTTAGAAAACCATGTCGTCCTACAGGTCTCTCCCAAAGTGTGGCAGCGGCTGACCGAAGCGGGGAAAGTGCATCTGGATCTTCAGAGGGTAAGGGTGTACGACCAGACTCCGTTGATCCAGTGCACCAGATGTCTCCGCTTCGGTCACGGCAGAAAGCTCTGCACGGAGGAGACCGATCTATGCTCGCACTGCAGTGGACCGCACCTCCGAGTGGATTGCCCGGTGAAAACAGCCGGAGGACCTCCCAGCTGCCACAACTGTGCGCAGGCGAAGCACAGTACCGTGGGGCATGATGCCTTCAGCATGGAATGTCCCGTGCGGAAGAAATGGGATGCGATAGCGAGGGCGTCCATCATGTACCATTGCTGAAGGCGCCATCCCTCCCGACTTGATGAAGAGAGGCAGAGCAGCAGCCCAGGAGATCTCGGAACACAGGGGAAACATCGATATAAAACAAAAAATTAGGAAAGGTATAAAAAATTATAAAATTTACATTAGAATTTGGAAAAATTTTTATTCGAAAATGGACCAAATCATAATAGAAAATAAACTGGAAAAAACGGAATCGGATCAAAATAAAATTATAAAAAAGTTCCCACTGTGTTTCGAGATCCCCTTGGAAACAAAGAAATCAGCTGAAAGCTTGCGAGTTACACGTGACAAGCCCACAACAAGAGCCGGGAAAACAAAATGCTCACTAGCAGTATGCACACAGACTCTCCGAATTTATATGACCCAGGATAAAGTCTTGACCTTGTGCTGGACCATATCATACGAAATTAAAACTGCGTGCAATGCCAAAATAAGGAGAAGATACTGGCTTAAAAACGGCAATGGCCCTACCATAACTGGACTTCGGTCCTATTCGTCAGAGCTGAATTCATAGTGAATTACCAGGCAAATGAGACC
>CM041746.1:16747500-16782500 GCA_023373885.1 Hestina assimilis | reverse complement strand
AACCTAACCTAACTTCAACCTAACCTAACCTAACCTAACCTAACCTAACCTAACCTAACCTAACCTAACCTAACCTAACCTAACCTAACCTAACCTAACCTAACCTAACCTAACCTAACCTAACCTAACCTAACCTAACACAACCTAACCTAACCTAACCTAACCTAACCTAACCTAACCTAACCTAACCTAACCTAACCTAACCTAACCTTTTTTTTTTTTTTTTTTTTTCGCAGAGAAATGCATTTACGCACACCACTCGACTAGTGTACTCCGAGGAGTACACTAGGGAGTGGTAGTGTGGGACTCGACCACCTGTGAAGCAGGCGGTAATACCCACTAAAACTCTGCGGAACCCTCATCGCCTTTGTGAGACGTCATGGGGTCGCTTGCGCAAACTACCATGACGCCTCGGCGGAAAGGCCCGCCTATGCGGGCCACTGTCGCCGAAAGGGTACCCCGGGTATCGCAGGGCACCCTTTCCCGCCCCGATGGCGTGCGGAGGGACTAGTACCGTCCCTCCGCCGTAGCTCCTCTAGGGTGGAGGAAGCAGGCGCGCAAAGCCGCGCCTCCTGCCTCCAGGTCTCCTTCTCCGGAGAAGGTCCGCCTGGGCATCACCCTCGCGAACCCTCTCCGTGGCCTCCTTCAGCGAGATTACTGCCTCGCAGAAGGAGACCATGGCCGACCAGGACCTCTCGTCGCGGAGCATGGCCCCCACCACGCTCGGCAACGAGAGGTCTCCACCCACTACCGCCATCCAGGGCGTGGCGCTGGGAGCCCAAGCGGCGCATTCCGCCAGAGTGTGATGCGCTGTGTCCACGGACGCATCACACTCGTGGCACCGGGGCGACACTTCCCGACGCGCAACCTGAAACAGGTACTTACCGAAGCAACCATGCCCGGTAAGCACCTGCGTCAGCCTGAACGTCAGGACTCCGTGCCGCCTCTTGACCCAGCGATCGAGGTGGGGGCGGATTGCCTCCACCGTCGCCAGGCCCGCCGCCGGACTCTCCAGTCGATCCCTCCAGCGCCGGATCAGGGCCTCGTCTGCTAGGCGCCTGACCCGAGCGACTCCCTCCCTCGCTGGACGCTCCCCTTCTTCCCGCTCAAGCGCCCGAAACCGGTAGACCTCGGCGAGCACCTCCGCCTGGAGTTCCCAGGGCGGATCGCTCGCCAAGGCCGTCGCCGCCGTGTATGAGACCGTACGGTACCCCCGTATCGCCCTCACCGCCAGGACCCTCTGCGCGCGGCGCAATTGGGCCCTGTTTTCTGCGGAGAGGGCGTCTACCCAAACGGGGGCACCGTACATGGCCATGGACCTCACGATGCCGGCATAGAGACGCCGGCACGGAGATCCAGGGCCCCCGACGTTCGGCAGAAGCCTGCCGAGGGCCGCGGCGGCGCTCAACAGTTTCGGCGCGAGCTGGGCGAAGTGGACACGGAACGTCCAGCTACCGTCCAGGGTTAGGCCCAGATATTTCATCTGGGCCCGAACCTCCACCATCCTCCCCTGGACGCGCAGGCAGGCGTTGCGGGGGGCAGCCCTGCGTGGGCCACGGAACAGGAGGGCCTCCGTCTTGGATACGGAGACCCTCAGGCCCAGCATCCCCATTCGGTCGACGACCAAGTTGGTGCCGACTGTGGCCACTCGTGCCGCTTCTTCGTAGTTCCTCCCCCGGGCCGTGACGAGGGTGTCATCGGCATATGCGATGACACCCATCCCGGGGAGGAGCGGACACCGAAGTAGCCAGTCGAAACCGAGGTTCCACAGGACCGGGCCCAGAACGGACCCCTGTGGAACCCCGCAGCCGACACGTCGTCGACCGACCATCCCATCTGCCCCCGTCCACAACACCTGCCTGTCCTGGAGGTGGGCGTCCAACACGCGCCGGAGATAGAGGCACCTCGTGATACCGAAGTGCCTCTCGTGTAGTCTCAAACGGCAGCGTGTTGAAGGCGTTGGCCACATCCAACGAGACGGCAAGAAGCACGCCTCCCTCCTCCACTGCGGCCAACGACCGGACCTTCAGGGCGTTCAGGGCGTCCACCGTTGACCGGCCCGCCCTGAACCCGTACTGAGCCACTGAAAGGCCCGGTCCTACCTCTTCAATATGCTGAGTGAGACGGGCCGAGAGAATTCTCTCGAAGAGCTTGCCCATCTCACTCAGCATAACAATCGGCCTGTATGCCGAAGGCGAGTCTAGAGGACGACCCGCCTTGGGCAACAGGCACAATATTCCCTCCTTCCACGGCTTCGGAAATTGCCCACTCTGCAGACACGGGTTGAACAATCTCCGAAGCCTTCCTGAACGGTCCAGGGCGATGCACAGAACTCGCCCTGGAATACCGTCGGACCTGGAAACCGTCCGTTTGGCCCTGAGCTTGTCCAGGGCCAGTTCAAATTCCCCCTCGGTGATGGGGGGAATCTCCTCCTCTTCCTCGATTAACGAGGGAGGAGCCATCACCGGAGGGTGATGTACGGACGGCTCGGGGAACAAAGCCCCCACCAGATTCAGGAGGCTGTCAGGAGCCATGGTCTCCGTGACCGGGGCGCCATGCGCACGGAGTTTGTTCCGCGCGCTTAAGTATGGGCGCCCCCACGGATTCCGGTCCAGGCCCACGAGCAGTTCCTCGTGGGCCGCCTCCTTGGCCCGTTTAATGGCGAGCTGCAGGGCCTTCTTCGCCGCCCTGTAGGTCGCCTGCAGCCCGCTCTCGACCTCAGGGTCCGGGCTGTGCCTCCTGCGGCAGCGCAAATATGCGCGCCGCGCTGTATTGCTGGTCACCCGAAGCTGCGCTATTTCGGGTGACCACCAATAGACCTGTCTGCGTCTGTGTCGCCTCCGGGACCTAGGCATGGCCGCATCGCAAATCCTCGTAACGGAGTCGCGCATGCGGCCAGCCTGGTCCTCTATGGATCCCACCTCATTCCCCCGGGAGCTCCACTCTTCCACGATGGCCGCCTCCTTGGCCAGCTCTTCGTCCAGCCGGCCCAACGCCCACCTCGGCAAACTCCGAGGGGGCCCCCTGGGGCGAGCCACCTGCATCGGATTGGTGGAGACCTCGAATCGGACGTATAAATGGTCCGATAGGGTCTCCACATCCTCCTCTACTCTCCAGTTTCTCACGAAGCGTGCGGTCGCAGGGGTGGCGAACGTTACGTCCACCACAGACCCCCCCTGACGCCGCACGCACGTAAAAGCTGTCCCCACATTGAGTAGGGACAGCCCGGAGAGTAGGGCCCACACCTCGACTGCCTCCCCTCGGCAGTCCGTGGCGGGGTTACCCCACGCCCGGGACTTGGCGTTCAGGTCGCCGAGCACGATGACTTCGCCCGGCGCCTGTCTGCTTACCGCAGCACGGACCGAGTCGAGAAAGTCCTCGAACTCGGCCAGGCTGCGGTTGGGGGAGAAGTATACACCGGCAATCGTATACCTCCCCACTTCGCCACGACAAGTCGGCTCCTCTCGACTACCGAGAGGGGTGGGCCGATGCTGCTCCCGGTCACAAGGGCCACGGAGCCCTCGACGTCACCCGCCCAGTTCGGCTGGGGCGGGACGTAATAGGGCTCACAGGCCGCCGCCAGATCGATCTCCCACTCGGCAATGGATTGGAGCAGCAAATCCTGCGCCCTTGCCGAGTGGTTGACGTTCGCCTGGAGGAAACGTGTCAGGTGTGCTGGCATTATTGTTCCATGACAGTTTCCTCCTGGGCCTGGCGGCTACTGCTGGGGACGGCTCCGGTCCGAGGAGCCCTAATTCCCTTCGTCGCGGGTGGGGAACAATCTCTCCCACCCATCACGTGCCCAGAGGGGCGCCCTGCGTCTGCGCAGACCGCACAACGTGGCGGCCTGCTGCAGTTCCTGGCGAAGTGGCCTTCACCACCACACCGGTAGCAGAGCAGGCCCCTCTCTACTTTCGACGGGCACGTGGGTGATGTGTGCCCGATGCCCATACAGCGGAAGCAGCGCAGAGGGCGCTGCTCCAACACCTGTATCTTGGCCGAAGACCAGCCGACGAGAAGCCGGCCAGCCTCGGCCAAGAGTTTGGCTGCTGCTAAAGGGCACCGGACAACAGCCACGCCCATCCGCCTGACACCCTCGGTGATGTCCCCGACCTTTACGGCTTCTACTGGGCAGCCGCAGGTCTGGGCGATCGCCTCGGCAACACCTTGCGGTGTCACCGAGTCGTCAAGCCCGGTAAGCCGTAGGGTACCTTTCTCCGAAGGCAGGGACACCGTGGCCATTTCCCCTAGAATCTGGCGCATTTTTGCCTCCAGGGCCTCGGCTGCCTCCTGCGATGTCCCAGCAGGGAGCTCCAGCATTCGCCCATCAGTTGCGGATCGGCGAATGGACACACCCGGTCCGATCCCCAACGGAGCCAACACCACCTCCCTTTGCAGCTTGGTGATAACCTGCGCAAAGGTTACACCCCTTCTCTCTGCCGCTGGCAGAAGACTAATAGCAATGGCTATTGTCTTATGCGCGGCAGGGAGCTTCGGCTTCGGCGGTGTCGACTTCTTGGGGGCTGGAGTCGGTTGGACCGACGAAGTAGAGGCTGCAGGAGGGGAGGATTTCTTCCCCTTTCCCTTCCCCTTCGCGACCACCGTGGCCCAGGTACCCTCCTGTTCCCCCTCCAGAGGACGGCTGGGGCCCGCGACTGCGGCCACGGGGGGCACCACAGGCTCGGCAACAACCGGTACTGGGGCCGCCTCCTTCTGGCGGCGTCCTCCCTTACGGGGTGCTGCCGTGGGCACGAAAACGGGGGACTCGGAGCGACGTGCAGGCGGGACAGCCGATGTTGATTGCTCCCCAGGGCGTCGAGCATCCGCAGCCAAAGCGGGGCGGGGGTTCCTCGCCGGAAGGAGGCGGTCTTCAATCCCGGCAAACTTAGCGTCGATTAGAGTCCCAATCGACGCTAAGAGGGATGCCCGCATCTCCTCCATTCCGACCTCCGGGGTAGCCGCACTCCTCGCTGTTCTCCTCGCCTCCGAGAACTGCTGGCGATGCGCCTTCAGCTCCCCCCTCAGGTTTTCCACCTCATTGCGGAGGCGTCTATTATCGGAGGCCAACCGACGGATTTCCTCCGTGGTAGACCTCTCCGCAAAGGTCTCCACGATTTCGGTCAAAGAAGCTGCCGCCAACTTCAGCTTCTTGACCATCGGGCCCTGAAGATGGCCCGACTTCCTTGCGACCTCCAACACCATCGCAACGCTCCCCTCGGCTTGTGCACGCAGCTCCTCTGCGTTGCATTGGGCCGCAGGGGCTACAGAGGCAGCCATTTCCGCCGCACGATCAGAGGTCCGAGGAGCCTCCTTCAGAAAAGCCCTTGCACCAAGGGCCTTGTTGAAGGCTTGCTCCTCCGCCTCCCTCTCCAAACTGCGCAACTCCTCCCGTGCGCGGGCGATGCCCGTACCGCCCTGATTCCCTCGGCGGGTCTTCCGAGCACGAGCCGACATTCTCGCCTCGGTCTCGGTGTCAGAGCCCCCGAGCTCCCAAAGGGGCACAGGGTGCACCCTCTTCCGCGCCCCAACCGACGAATCGGTTTCCGCGCTCGCGTCTGAGTCCATCACTCAGACGCACGCATCAACAGCACAAATCCAGAACAAAACAAATCCAAACGTGTGCAAAACAGACAAATCCGTAAAACAAAGCCAAGTATAAATCGTCAAAGCATCAATCCAAATCCAGTAAAGCAAGCCAAGTCGTAAAAGAAAACCAAAACGCATATGAAAAACACCGAAACAACGAACCCAAAAATCCAAAAACTACTCCAACCTAACCTAACCTAACCTAACCTAACCTAACCTAACCTAACCTAACCTAACCTAACCTAACCTAACCTAACCTAACCTAACCTAACCTAACCTAACCTAACCTAACCTAACCTAACCTAACCTAACCTAACCTAACCTAACCTAACCTAACCTAACCTAACCTAACCTAACCTAACCTAACCTAACCTAACCTAACCTAACCTAACCTAACCTAACCTAACCTAACCTAACTAACCTAACCTAACCTAACCTAACCTAACCTAACCTAACCCTAACCTAACCTAACCTAACCTAACCTAACTAACCTAACCTAACCTAACCTAACCTAACCTAACCTAACCTAACCTAACCTAACCTAACCTAACCTAACCTAACCTAACCTAACCTAACCTAACCTAACCTAACCTAACCTAACCTAACCTAACCTAACCTAACCTAACCTAACCTAACCTAACCTAACCTAACCTAACCTAACCTAACCTAACCTAACCTAACCTAACCTAACCTAACCTAACCTAACCATGCGGATATTGCGCTGGAAGCCACGACTCTCGAGAGTGCCAAAACAGGGAAGCGAACCCAAGCTGCGCCAACTGCCAATCAGACGCATCCCATCCTGCGTACTCCTCAGCATGCCCTGAGTGGAGAAAATGGGATAAACTGGCGCGCAACTTGGTTTCGTACTCCTAAAGGGCACCTCGGTGAAAATAACAACAGGCACTCAAATAAACAAAAAGGACCATTACATAAAAATAGCACAGTGCAACTTAGGCAGAGGACTTGCGGCCACACAGGAATTCTTGCATGAAGGAAGTAATCGAAATTACTCGGTACTACTCATGCAGGAACCCTATGTCGGCGCAGCAGGCACAGTTACCACACCCTATAGAATAACACAACAAACAGCAAATAGAAATAAACCAGTCAAATCAGCAATAGCCATACTAAATCCAAACATCCAAATAATCGATAGCCCCAACTTTGTGACCGAAAACATAGCCGGCACCGTCTTAAAAATAGATAATACAAAGATCGGAATAATCTCGATTTACTGGGAGGAGACTGAAGACATCGAACCCTACTTGGTAAAACTGGACAGCATAATTAATAAAATGAACACAGACCTATTCCTCGTCGGTGGCGATTGCAACGCCAAAAGCCCTTGGTGGGGCCACGACGAGGAAGACCATAGAGGAGAAACTTTCGCAGATTACCTAGCACAAAAAGACCTAGAAGTAGTTAATGAAGGAACAACACCAACATTTTTCGCTATACGTCAGAACAGAGCATATCAAAGTATAGTCGATGTCACGGTCTGCTCCCAAGGTATGTCCAATAGAATCAAGGATTGGAAAGTAGACACAGACATGGTATCCACATCCGATCATCGAGCGATCACTTTTAAAATAGGTATTGGAAAAAGTAACATAAATGAAATAAAAAGATCCACAACCCGAATTTATAACGTTAAAAAAGCCGACTGGGGAAAATTCCAAGATACATTAACGGACAAACTCATTGAGGAACACATAAACACACATACAATTAATCAATCAAACTCACCTAACGATATAAACCAAATAGTTGAAAAATACACGAATTGCATAAAAATAGCCTGCGAAGAATCCATACCGAAACTCAAACCATACGCAACAAAAAAGATAAGCTGGTGGACGAAAGAATTAACTGAGTTAAAAAACAACACAACAAAACTAAGAAGAAAAATCAAAAAAGCCAACACAAATAGAAAAAATTACATTATAGAAGAATATCGGAAAAGTCTAGCAGAGTATAAATTACAAATATTAGCAAGCCGTACAAGAAGTTGGAAGGAGTTCTGCTCCTCTCAAGAAAAAGAAGCAATATGGGACAAAACGTACAGAATAATCAGATACAGTAAAAAAGAATCGGAAGACGAATTATTGAAAAAACATAACGTAGACTTAGATGCACAAGACTCAGCGGACTACCTCGCAGAAACGTTCTACCCCACAGATGACCCAACGACAGATACCCATTATCACAGCAATATCAGACAAGAAATAAAAAACAAAATAACCAACCTAGACACAACAACTAACAAAATCATACCTTTCGAGGAAGAAGAAATTCGGAACATAATAAGTAGAATGAAACCCAGTAAAGCACCAGGTGAAGACGGCTTCACAGCAGATATCTGCCTTAAAGCATATCTCACAGATCCCAACATACTCATTACCATAGCTAATAGATGTCTAGCAATAGGATATTTTCCCAAAATATGGAAGAAGGCGAAGATCAAAATACTCAAAAAACCGGCGAAAGAAGACTATACAAAACCCAAAGCTTACAGACCAATAGGACTACTACCAATTAATGGTAAAATCCTAGAAAAACTATGCACAAATAGATTGCTCTGGTATCTCGGAAACACAAAACAGCTAAGTGACAGACAATATGGCTTCACCCCACAAAGAAGCACTGAAGATGCTCTCAGCGATGCCATAACGCTAGTCAGAAGCGAACTGACGAATAAAAAGCTAGTAGCGATGGTATCGCTGGACATTGAAGGTGCTTTCGATAACACCTGGTGGCCCAAGATACTAGAGCAACTCTTCGAAAAGAAATGCGATCCCTATCTGATTAAAATCCTCAATAGCTATCTTAGCGAAAGAGAGATTACCATCGATTACGCAGGATGCCAATCTACCAGACCGACTACCAAAGGCTGTATACAAGGATCAACTGGAGGACCACTGTTATGGAATCTCCAATTGGACCCATTACTCCAAAAATCGAAAAACCTTAGTGCAAGAATTCAGGCATTCGCTGATGATATTTTGATAATTGCATCGGCCCACACTACAGAGCAACTGAACAAATCAGTAAATGAAGCACTTAAATGCGTCTCGGAATGGGGTGCTGAACATAAAATGAAATTCTCAGAACAGAAAACACAAGCCATTATAATAACAAAGAAAACTAAATATGAAAACCCAAAGTTCATCTTAAATAACAAAACTATAGATATATCTCCATCACTCACTCTACTAGGATTAACGATAGATTCAGGATTAAACTTCAGACTTCATCTAGACAAAATCAACGTTAAAATAGTTAAATTATACCATGCAATAGCCAAAACAGCAAAATCAACTTGGGGACTAAACCCAGATATCATTAGAACAATATACCAAACAGTTATAGAACCAATAGTCCTCTATGCAGCCAGCGTATGGGAACCAATTGTAGAAAAAGCCTATGCCACAAAAAGACTCAACAAAATCACCAGAATATTTGCTCTAAAAATAAGCAAATCATATAGAACAGTATCCCTAAATTCAGCAACCACGCTAGCGAGCATCCTTCCTCTCGACATGAGAGTGAAAGAGGCAGCAGAAATATATAGAATTTAAAAAGGCCAAGAAATAGATATTTTAGCCGGACGACCAGTTGAACAAAGAGCCTCTCCATTTGATCTCCCTCACCCTTCGTTAAGAAAACAAATAGAGTTCGAAAGAATAGCATCCAATGATGAAATAGACAAAATAAATAATGACTGGCCATCCATTTTCACAGACGGAAGCAAAATCGAAGGAAAGGTAGGAGGAGCATTAACGTGGTGGGAAGACAATAGAGAAATAGAATACAGAAATTTCAAACTGGAGGATCAATGTTCCGTATTCCAAGCCGAACTGTCGGCTATATCACGTGCACTAGACCTAGTAAACCAAAAGAAAAAGAAAATCACTAGCACAAATATTCTATCAGATTCAGAATCAGCACTTCTTAGCATAAAAGACCCTAACAACTTACACCCAATAGTAGTAAATATCAGGAAATCGTTAGAGAAAATTACAGAAGCTGGAGCAGAAACCAAATTCTACTGGATCAAAGCGCACGTTGGTATAGCCGGCAATGAAAGGGCAGACGAACTAGCCAAAGTAGCAGCTCTCAAAAAGAAGACAGCTGCTATTTACGACGCGGTTCCTATCTCGACAATAAAGTGGATGCTTAGAGAAAAGACGATAGAAGCATGGCAAAATAGATACAACTCCGAAAAAGGTGGAGCACTAACAAAGAAATTCCTACCTGACATACGAATCGCGTACAAGACTCTGAAAAAGACCAAAATAACCAATGCAATTTCTCAAATTCTGACAGGCCATGGTGGCATAGCACAATATCTTCATAGATTTAAGATAAAGGACAACCCATACTGTGACTGTGACGATACAAGTGAAGAAACTATCATCCACGTTTTGTGCGAATGCCCCAAATTTGGAAAGATAAGACAAGAAACTGAAATAAGACTAAATAACGACATCAAGGAACAAAATCTAGCAAATATACTGAATGACGCAAAATCTGTAAATAAATTCCTAGAATTCGCATTACACATAATGAAAAAAGTAAATGAGAGAAATAAAAACTAACTTAATCATTGATTATAACATATAGTAATAAATAAAAAAAAAATTGATTAATTATGTATGAATATCCATTATTATAAATATATATTTAGTATGTACGACAGTAAAAGTCACATTATAGAAAATAAAAATGTAATAGAAAGACCATAAAAATAGTTACATAAAAAAAAAAAAAAAAAAAAAAAAAAAAAAAAAAAAAAAAAAAAATATATATATATATATATATATATATATTCTAAACTTATATATCTAGTATGTAGGACTGATAAAAGCACTTACTAAAGGAATATTAAAATATACAGAAAAAACTTAGTACAACAATCATAATATAAATACCTAGGACTAAAATATTAAATAGAATAAAAGTTGTCGCAAAATAAATAGCGACAGGAACAAAATAGAGGCTTTATAGATGGATTGGCAGTATACGCTACTCACACCTATAAAGCAAAACCAAAAAAAAACCTAACCTAACCTAACCTAACCTAACCTAACCTAACCTAACCTAACCCTAACCTAACCTAACCTAACCTAACCTAACCTAACCTAACCTAACCTAACCTAACCTAACCTAACCTAACCTAACCTAACCTAACCTAACTAACCTAACCTAACCTAACCTAACCTAACCTAACCTAACTAACCTAACCTAACCTAACCTAACCTAACCTAACCTAACCTAACCTAACCTAACCTAACCTAACCTAACCTAACCTAACCTAACCTAACCTAACCTAACTTCTAACCTAACCTAACCTAACTTCTTCAACCTAACCTAACCTAACCTAACCTAACCTAACCTAACCTAACCTAACCTAACCTAACCTAACCTAACCTAACCTAACCTAACCTAACCTAACCTAACCTAACCTAACCTAACCTAACCTAACCTAACCTAACCACAACCTAACCTTTAACCTAACCTAACCTAACCTAACCTAACCTAACCTAACCTAGCCTAACCTAACCTAACCTAACCTAACCTAACCTAACCTAACCTAACCTAACCTAACCTAACCTAACCTAACCTAACCTAACTAACCTAACCTAACCTAACCTAACCTAACCTAACCTAACCTAACTAACCTAACCTAACCTAACCTAACCTAACCTAACCTAACAACTTCAACTTCTTCCTAACTTCTTACACAACCTAACCTAACCTAACCTAACCTAACACAACCTAACCTAACCTAACCTAACACAACTAACAACTTCTTCTTCTTACAACCTAACCTAACCTAACCTAACCTAACCTAACCTAACCTAACCTAACCTAACCTAACCTAACCTAACCTAACCTAACCTAACCTAACCTAACCTAACCTAACCTAACCTAACCTAACTTCTAACCTAACCTAACCTAACCTAACCTAACCTAACCTAACCTAACTTCTAACCTAACCTAACCTAACCTAACCTAACCTAACCTAACCTAACCTAACCTAACCTAACCTAACCTAACCTAACCTAACCTAACCTAACCTAACCTAACCTAACCTAACCTAACACAACCTAACCTAACCTAACCTAACCTAACCTAACCTAACCTAACCTAACTTCAACCTAACCTAACCTAACCTAACCTAACCTAACCTAACCTAACCTAACCTAACCTAACCTAACACAACCTAACCTAACCTAACCTAACCTAACCTAACCTAGCCTAGCACAACACAACTAACCTAACCTAACAGCACAACCTAACCTAACCTAACCTAACCTAACCTAACTTCTTCTTCCTTCTTTAACACAACTTCTTCTTCTAACCTAACCTAACCTACCTAACTTCTTCTTCTTAACCTAACTTCTTCTTCAAACCACAACCTAACCTAACCTAACCTAACCTAACACAACTGCCTAACCTAACAACCTAACACAACCTAACTTCTTCTTCAACCTAACCTAACCACACACAACCTAACACAACCTAACCTAGCCTAACCTAACCTAACACAACCTAACCTAGCACAACCTAACACAACACAACCTAACCTAACCTAACAACCTAACCTAACAACACAACCTAACCTAACCTAACCTAACCTAACCTGGCCTAACCTAACCTAACCTAGCACAACCTAACCTAACCTTCTTCTTCTTCAACCTAACCTAACCTAACCTAACTTCTTCTTCAACCTAACTAACCTAACCTAACCTAACCTAACCTAACCTAACCTAACCTTAAACCTAACCTAACCTAACCTAGCACCTAACCTAACCTAACCTAACCTAACCTAACCTAACCTAACCTAACCTAACTTCTTCTTCTTCTTCTTCTTCTAACTTCTTCTTCTTAACCCTAACACAACCTAACCTTCTTAACCTAACCTAACCTAACTAACCTAACACAACCTAACCTAGCCTAACTAACCTAACCTAACAACACCACACAACACAACCTAACCTAACCTAACACAACCTGGCACAACCTAACCTACACAACCTAACCTAACTTCAACACAGCACAACACAACCTAACCTGGCCTTCACAACACAACACAACTAACCTAACAACCTAACCTAACCTAACCTAACCTAACCTAACCTAACCTAACCTAACCTAACTTCTTCTTAACCTAACTTCTTCTTCACCTAACCTAACCTAACCTAACCTAACCTAACTAACCTAACTTCTTCTAACCTAACCTAACCTAACCTAACCTAACCTAACCTAACCTAACCTAACCTAACTTCTTCTTCTTAACCTACCTAACCTAACACAACCTAACCTAACCTAACCTAACAACACAACTTCTTAACACAACACAACTTCTTCTAACCTAACCTAACCTAACCTACCTAACACCTAACCTAGCACACACAACTAGCACAACACAACCTAACACAACACAACCACAACAGCACAACCTAACAACCTAGCACAACCTAACCTAACTTCTTCTAACCTTCCTAACTCAACCTAACCTAACCTAACCTAACTAACCTAACCTAACCTAACTTCTTCTTCTTCTAACCTAACCTAACTAACCTAACCTAACCTAACCTAACCTAACCTAACCTAACCTAACCTAACCTAACTAACCTAACCTAACCTAACCTAACCTAACCTAACCTAACCTAACCTAACCTAACCTAACCTAACTAACCTAACCTAACCTAACCTAACTTCTTCTTCTTCCTAACCTAACCTAACCTAACCTAACCTAACCTAACCTAACCTAACCTAACACAACCTAACTAACTTCAACCTAACCTAACCTAACCTAACCTAACCTAACAACACAACCTAACCTAACCTAACCTAACACAACCTGGCTAACCTAACCTAACAACCTAACCTAACCTAACCTAACCTAACCTAACCTAACCTAACCTAACCTAACTTCAACCTAACCTAACCTAACCTAACCTAACCTAACCTAACTTCTTCTAACCTAACCTAACCTAACCTAACCTAACCTAACCTAACCTAACCTAACCTAACCTAACCTAACCTAACCTAACCTAACCTAACCTAACCTAACCTAACCTAACCTAACCTAACCTAACCTAACCTAACCTAACCTAACTTCAACCTAACCTAACCTAACCTAACCTAACCTAACCTAACCTAACCTAACCTAACCTAACCTAACCTAACCTAACCTAACCTAACACAACACAACCTAACCTAACCTAACCTAACCTAACCTAACCTAACCACAACACAACCTAACCTAACCTAACCTAACCTAACCTAACCTAACCTAACCTAACCTAACCTAACCTAACCTAACTAACCTAACCTAACCTAACCTAACCTAACCTAACCTAACCTAACCTAACCTAACCTAACCTAACCTAACCTAACCTAACCTAACTTCTTCTTCTTCTTCTAACCTAACCTAACCTAACCTAACTTCTTCTTCTTCAACCTAACCTAACCTAACCTAACCTAACCTAACCTAACCTAACCTAACCTAACCTAACCTAACCTAACCTAACCTAACCTAACTTAACCTAACCTAACCTAACCTAACCTAACCTAACCTAACCTAACACAACCTAACCTAACCTAACCTAACTTCAACCTAACACAACCTAACCTAACCTAACCTAACCTAACCTAACACAACCTAACACAACCTAAGCACAACCTAACCTAACCTAACCTAACCTAACCTAACCTAACCTAACCTAACCTAACCTAACCTAACCTAACCTAACCTAACCTAACCTAACCTAACCTAACCACAACCTAACTAACTAACCTAACTAACCTAACCTAACTTCTAACCTAACCTAACCTAACCTAACCTAACCTAACCTAACCTAACCTAACCTAACCTAACCTAACCTAACCTAACCTAACCTAACCTAACCTAACACAACCTAACCTAACCTAACCTAACTTCTTCTTCTTCAACCTAACCTAACCTAACCTAACCTAACCTAAAAACTAACCTAACCTAACCTAACCTAACCTAACCTAACCTAACCTAACCTAACCTAACCTAACCTAACACAACCTAACCTAACCTAACCTAACACAACACAACTTCTTAACAACACAACTTCTTTAACCTAACCTACAACCTAACCTAACCTAACCTAACCTAACCTAACCTAACCTAACTTCTTCTTCTTCTAACCTAACCTAACCTAACCTAACCTAACCTAACCTAACCTAACCTAACCTAACCTAACCTAACCTAACCTAACCTAACCTAACCTAACCTAACCTAACCTAACCTAACCTAACCTAACCTAACCTAACCTAACCTAACCTAACCTAACCTAACCTAACCTAACCTAACCTAACCTAACCTAACCTAACCTAACCTAACCTAACCTAACCTAACACAACCTAACAACCTAACCTAACACAACCTACAACCTAACCTAACCTAACACAACCTAACCTAACCACAACACAACTAACCTAACCTAACACAACCTAACACAACACAACACAACCTAACACAACCTAACCTAACCTAACCTAACCTAACCTAACCTAACCTAACCTAACCTAACCTAACCTAACCTAACCTAACCTAACCTAACCTAACCTAACCTAACCTAACCTAACCTAACCTAACCTAACCTAACCTAACCTAACCTAACCTAACCTAACCTAACCTAACCTAACCTAACCTAACCTAACCTAACTCCCAACCTAACCTAACCTAACCTAACCTAACCTAACCTAACCTAACCTAACCTAACCTAACCTAACCTAACCCAACCTAACCCAACCTAACCTAACCTAACCTAACCTAACCTAACCTAACCTAACCTAACACAACCTAACACAACCTAACCTAACCTAACCTAACCTAGCACAACCTAACCTAACCTAATCCCAACCTAACCTAACCTAACCTAACCTAACCTAACCTAACCTAACCTAACCTAACCTAACCTAACCTAACCTAACCTAACCTAACCTAACCTAACCTAACCTAACTAACCTAACCTAACCTAACCTAACCTAACCTAACCTAACCTAACCTAACCTAACCTAACCTAACCTAACCTAACCTAACCTAACCTAACCTAACCTAACCTAACCTAACCTAACCTAACCTAACCTAACCTAACCTAACCTAACCTAACCTAACCTAACCTAACCTAACCTAACCTAACCTAACCTAACCTAACCTAACCTAACCTAACCTAACCTAACCTAATCACAATCACAACCTAACACAACACAACTAACCTAACCTAACCTAACCTAACCTAACCTAACCTAACCTAACCTAACCTAACCTAACCTAACCTAACCTAACCTAACCTAACCTAACCTAACCTAACCTAACCTAACCTAACCTAACCTAACTTCTTCTAACCTAACCTAACCTAACCTAACCTAACCTAACCTAACCTAACCTAACCTAACCTAACCTAACCTAACCTAACCTAACCTAACCTAACTTCTCAACCTAACCTAACCTAACCTAACCTAACCTAACCTAACCTAACCTAACCTAACCTAACACAACCTAACCTAACCTAACCTAACCTAACCCAACCTAACCCAACCTAACCTAACCTAACCTAACCTAACCTAACCTAACCTAACCTAACCTAACCTAACACAACCTAACCTAGCACAACACAACCTAACCTAACCTAACCTAACCTAACCTAACCTAACCTAACCTAACCTAACCTAACCTAACCTAACCTAACCTAACCTAACCTAACCTAACCTAACCTAACCTAACCTAACCTAACCTAACCTAACCTAACCTAACCTAACCTAACCTAACCTAACCTAACCTAACCTAACCTAACCTAACCTAACCTAACCTAACCTAACCTAACCTAACCTAACTAACCTAACCTAACCTAACCTAACCTAACCTAACCTAACCTTAACCTAACCTAACCTAACCTAACCTAACCTAACCTAACACAACCTAACCTAACCTAACCTAACCTAACCTAACCTAACCTAACCTAACCTAACACAACCTAACCTAACCTAACCTAACCTAACCTCCTAACACAACCTAACCCAACTAACCTAACCTAACCTAACCTAACCTAACCTAACCTAACCTAACCTAACTTCAACCTAACCTAACCTAACCTAACCTAACCTAACCTAACCTTAACCTAACCTAACCTAACCTAACCTAACCTAACCTAACCTAACCTAACCTAACCTAACCTAACCTAACCTAACCTAACCTAACCTAACCTAACCTAACCTAACCTAACCTAACCTAACCTAACCTAACCTAACCTAACCTAACCTAACCTAACCTAACCTAACCTAACCTAACCTAACCTAACCTAACCTAACCTAACCTAACCTAACCTAACCTAACCTAACCTAACCTAACCTAACCTAACTAACCTAACCTAACCTAACCTAACCTAACCTAACCTAACCTAACCTAACCCAATCCCAACACAACTCAACCTAACAACCTAACCTAACCTAACCTAACCTAACCTAACCTAACCTAACCTAACCTAACACAACCTAACCTAACCTAACCTAACCTAACCTAACCTAACCTAACCTAACCTAACCTAACCTAACCTAACTAACCTAACCTAACCTAACCTAACCTAACCTAACCCAACCTAACCTAACCTAACCTAACCTAACTTCAACCTAACCTAACCTAACCTAACCTAACCTAACCTAACCTAACCTAACCTAACCTAACTTCCAACCTAACCTAACCTAACCTAACCTAACCTAACCTAACCTAACCTAACCTAACCTAACCTAACCTAATCCCAACCTAACCTAAACAACCTAACCTAACCTAACCTAACCTAACCTAACTCAACCTAACCTAACCTAACCTAACCTAACCAACACAACCTAACCTAACCTAACCTAACCTAACCTAACCTAACCTAACCTAACCTAACCTAACCTAACCCAACCTAACCTAACCTAACCTAACCTAACCTAACCTAACCTAACCCAACCTAACCTAACCTAACCTAACCTAACCTAACCTAACTAACCTAACCTAACCTAACCTAACCTAACCTAACCTAACCTAACCTAACCTAACCTAACCTAACCTAACCTAACCTAACCTAACCTAACCTAACCTAACCTAACCTAACCTAACCTAACCTAACCTAACCTAACCTAACCTAACCTAACCTAACCTAACCTAACTAACCTAACCTAACCTAACCTAACCTAACCTAACCCAACTAACCTAACCTAACCTAACCTAACACAACCTAACCCAACCTAACACAACCCAACCCAACCTAACCTAACCAACCTAACCTAACCTAACCTAACCTAACCTAACCTAACCTAACCTAACCTAACCTAACTAACCTAACCTAACCTAACCTAACCTAACTTCTTCAACCTAACCTAACCTAACCTAACCTAACCTAACCCAATCCCAACCTAACCTAACCTAACCTAACCTAACCTAACCTAACTTCTTCTTAACCTAACCTAACCTAACCTAACCTAACCTAACCTAACCTAACCTAACCTAACCTAACCTAACCTAACCTAACCTAACCTAACCTAACCTAACCTAACCTAACCTAACCTAACCTAACCTAACCTAACCTAACCTAACCTAACCTAACCTAACCTAACCTAACACAACCTAACCTAACCTAACCTAACCTAACCTAACCTAACCTAACCTAACCTAACCTAACCTAACCTAACCTAACCTAACCTAACCTAACCTAACCTAACCTAACCTAACCTAACCTAACCTAACCTAACCTAACCTAACCTAACCTAACCTAACCTAACCTAACCTAACCTAACCTAACCTAACCTAACCTAACCTAACCTAACCTAACCTAACCTAACCTAACCTAACCTAACCTAACCTAACCTAACCTAACCTAACCTAACCTAACCTAACCTAACCTAACCTAACCTAACTTCTTCCAACCTAACCTAACCTAACCTAACCTAACCTAACCTAACCTAACCTAACCTAACCTAACCTAACCTAACCTAACCTAACCTAACCTAACCTAACCTAACCTAACCTAACCTAACCTAACCTAACCTAACCCAACCTAACCTAACCTAACCTAACCTAACCTAACCTAACCTAACCTAACCTAACCTAACCTAACCTAACCTAACCTAACCTAACCTAACCTAACCTAACCTAACCTAACCTAACCTAACCTAACCTAACCTAACCTAACCTAACCTAACCTAACCTAACCTAACCTAACCTAACCTAACCTAACCTAACCTAACCTAACCTAACCTAACCTAACCTAACCTAACCTAACCTAACCTAACCTAACCTAACCTAACCTAACCTAACCTAACCTAACCTAACCTAACCTAACTAACCTAACCTAACCTAACCTAACCTAACCTAACCTAACCTAACCTAACCTAACCTAACCTAACCTAACCTAACCTAACCTAACCTAACCTAACCTAACCTAACCTAACCTAACCTAACCTAACCTAACCTAACCTAACCTAACCTAACTTCAACCTAACCTAACCTAACCTAACCTAACCTAACCTAACCTAACCTAACCTAACCTAACCTAACCTAACCTAACCTAACCTAACCTAACCTAACCTAACCTAACCTAACCTAACCTAACCTAACCTAACCTAACCTAACCTAACCTAACCTAACCTAACCTAACCTAACCTAACCTAACCTAACCTAACTCCAACCTAACCTAACCTAACCTAACCTAACCTAACCTAACCTAACCTAACCTAACCTAACCTAACCTAACCTAACCTAACCATAACATATTAAAATCGATTTTAAACAATTTTCTTGACCAAATTTCGGAAAATTTTACTAGAATTTTCAAGGTTTCCACTAAATTGACCCTCCCCTTCCGTTTCTCAGCGGTCGGGGCTATCGTTTACTAAAAACACTATCATTTTCGGCCAATTTTTTCAAAATTTCAGTTTTTTGCTAATATTTTCGAAACGCTTTTCCCGATTTTCTCGCGACCTAGGGCGAACTTGTGACCCCGTCGGGGCGCGTCCAACGACACCTCGCACGGGGCGATCCGACCTCGGTTCGCGAGAAAATCGCGAAAAACCAAATTTTTTCCCTTTTACGATTTTCCCGATTTTTCCCTTCCCGACCCCCCCTTTTTTTCTGATAATATTGTGACGCTTGTTGAGCCGCGTTTATTGACATACGGATCGCTGTGATCGGCTGAGCCGTTTTTGAGGAAAACGCGAAAAACCTTAGATTTATTTTTTCTATATAGACCGAGTTTACTTGGTCGATCTCGACAAGTTAAAAATATAACATATTAAAATCGATTTTAAACAATTTTCTTGACCAAATTTCGGAAAATTTTACTAGAATTTTCAAGGTTTCCACTAAATTGACCCTCCCCTTCCGTTTCTCAGCGGTCGGGGCTATCGTTTACTAAAAACACTATCATTTTCGGCCAATTTTTTCAAAATTTCAGTTTTTTGCTAATATTTTCGAAACGCTTTTCCCGATTTTCTCGCGACCTAGGGCGAACTTGTGACTTCGTCGGGGCGCGTCCAACGACACCTCGCACGGGGCGATCCGACCCTCGGTTCGCGAGAAAATCGCGAAAAACCAAATTTTTCCCCTTTTTTACGATTTTCCCCGATTTTTCCCTTCCCGACCCCCCCTTTTTTTCTGATAATATTGTGACGCTTGTTGAGCCGCGTTTATTGACATACGGATCGCTGTGATCGGCTGAGCCGTTTTTGAGGAAAACGCGAAAAACCTTAGATTTATTTTTTCTATATAGACCGAGTTTACTTGGTCGATCTCGACAAGTTAAAAATATAACATATTAAAATCGATTTTAAACAATTTTCTTGACCAAATTTCGGAAAATTTTACTAGAATTTTCAAGGTTTCCACTAAATTGACCCTCCCCTTCCGTTTCTCAGCGGTCGGGGCTATCGTTTACTAAAAACACTATCATTTTCGGCCAATTTTTTCAAAATTTCAGTTTTTTGCTAATATTTTCGAAACGCTTTTCCCGATTTTCTCGCGACCTAGGGCGAACTTGTGACCCCCGTCGGGGCGCGTCCAACGACACCTCGCACGGGGCGATCCGACCCTCGGTTCGCGAGAAAATCGCGAAAAACCAAATTTATTGGCCCGCCCACCCGCCCTATAGGGAAGACCAAGGATAGAGAGGAGAAATTTTGACCAGAAATTTTTATTTTTATTATTTGTAGACGACATTTCCCCGATCCAAAACCTTGCCTTGGATCGACTGGACGAGGCCTCTAAAGGCCTATTACACTAAATTTAAAAACTTATAGGAAATTAATTTGGTCATTTTATTAAACTTTTATTTTATTTTAATCTGTGTGTTGTGATTGTGTTTTTAGTCTTGGACGGCCAATCTTGGACACTTCTTGTTAGGCAAGAAGCGCCTATTTCAAGGCGGCCCAACCCAGGATCGAGACAATAGTATATTTACTTATTGACATATTACTGACAAACTGGCAATTTACACCAGTCACACTATTGTCTATTTACAATTTTAACTATACAAATAATTATAACTATATACAACTTATACAAATTTTTAGAATCTGACGCGAGATTGTAATCCTTCCCCTGTATAAAACTATATAATAAAAACTTTTAAAATCTTAATTTATTTATTTAATTTATTTAATTTGTTCAAGTTATTTAATTTATTTAATAACCTACTTAAAAATCATGTATGTGGCACATAGAACTCCACTAAAAGCGACCAAAGTTGCCCATTCTCCACCAAAAAACGATAAGAAAGTTCTCCTCCCGACCGCTAAAGTCAGGGAGAGCATTGGAGAATGGGAGGACCGTAACATAGAAAAGACCCCTTCACCCTCCACATCAAGACCTGCTACAGTCACGGTGGCTCCCACAAAGGCAAAAAAGACGCCGCTTACCTTGACAAATAAGGATACCGTCCCTAGGTCCCTTGACGTGTCGGCAAGCCCGCCTCAGCCAAAGGTGTATAAAAGCCGGTCGGAAGAGGCGAAGGCTTGCCTACACAAGGCCAAGATGAGCCTGGGCGCATCAAGGAACCTGAAGACGGAAGTAAAAATTGACGTCCTGGCGGCGCTGGAGCGCCTCTACAGATTGGTAAAGGAGTTGGAAAAGGAAAGGAATGAGGGAAAAGAGGAAAAGGAAGAAAACAAGAGGGATAGAGAAGGGGAATCTACCGTCACCACCACCCTACCGCGCGTGGACGAGTCCACTGCGCAGGTGATGAAAGACCTACTAGGGGAACTAAAGCTGCACAAAAAGGCTCTGGAGATGTGTGAGCATTCTACACTCACACTCTCGCAGCAACTAAAAGACACTGCCTCCCCAAATCATCACTGTGCCACCATTGAGGAGACCAGCTATGCACAGATGGCGTCGAACCGAGCCGCCCCGATCCGACGACCACTGCACTCAATCATCGTGTCGTCCAACGACGTGATGGACACAAGCAGTGCAGTGGTCGAAAAGATAAGGGCGGCGGTCGACGCCAAAGAGTCCGGACTCAGGGTGGAAAAACTCCGAAAAATTAGAGATCAGAGGGTGGTGGTGGGCTGCGGGACAAAGGTCGAAGTAGACAAAATTGCCGATAAACTGAGGGTTTCGGCAACTGGACTGAAGGTTGAGGAGGCTGTCGCAAAAGATCCTCTGGTGGTGTTAATGGACGTACTGAGTTACAACACGGACAGTGACATCACCAGAGCAATCGAAAACCAGAACCAACATCTTCTGACGGGGCTCTCACAGGAGGAGGTGCGAGTCTCTGTAAAATACAGGCGGCGGGCTAGAAACGCGTTAGAAAACCATGTCGTCCTACAGGTCTCTCCCAAAGTGTGGCAGCGGCTGACCGAAGCGGGGAAAGTGCATCTGGATCTTCAGAGGGTAAGGGTGTACGACCAGACTCCGTTGATCCAGTGCACCAGATGTCTCCGCTTCGGTCACGGCAGAAAGCTCTGCACGGAGGAGACCGATCTATGCTCGCACTGCAGTGGACCGCACCTCCGAGTGGATTGCCCGGTGAAAACAGCCGGAGGACCTCCCAGCTGCCACAACTGTGCGCAGGCGAAGCACAGTACCGTGGGGCATGATGCCTTCAGCATGGAATGTCCCGTGCGGAAGAAATGGGATGCGATAGCGAGGGCGTCCATCATGTACCATTGCTGAAGGCGCCATCCCTCCCGACTTGATGAAGAGAGGCAGAGCAGCAGCCCAGGAGATCTCGGAACACAGGGGAAACATCGATATAAAACAAAAAATTAGGAAAGGTATAAAAAATTATAAAATTTACATTAGAATTTGGAAAAATTTTTATTCGAAAATGGACCAAATCATAATAGAAAATAAACTGGAAAAAACGGAATCGGATCAAAATAAAATTATAAAAAAGTTCCCACTGTGTTTCGAGATCCCCTTGGAAACAAAGAAATCAGCTGAAAGCTTGCGAGTTACACGTGACAAGCCCACAACAAGAGCCAGGAAAACAAAATGCTCACTAGCAGTATGCACACAGACTCTCCGAATTTATATGACCCAGGATAAAGTCTTGACCTTGTGCTGGACCATATCATACGAAATTAAAACTGCGTGCAATGCCAAAATAAGGAGAAGATACTGGCTTAAAAACGGCAATGGCCCTACCATAACTGGACTTCGGTCCTATTCGTCAGAGCTGAATTCATAGTGAATTACCAGGCAAATGAGACCGAAGAACAGAGATGGAAAGACCGCTTCGTCACGGGAGATACCTCTGCAGCAGCCTAGCAAAAAACGTCTACAAACAAAATGAAACTCCAAAAAAGGTTAAAACGGCAACAAAAATACATACAGACAGACAGAAACCTTAACACGAATAATAATTTAAATACAGTCAAAGAGTATAGAAGTGGAACTAATCACATAAAATAAAGAAAAATAGGAATAAAAGTGTAAAGAAATATACTGTAATCGAAAACTAGGCACAAAACTCATAAAAAATCTAAAACATGAAAATAGTGATCATAGAAAAACTAGTACAATAGGGCCTTGATCACGTCAGGGGAGACGATGACAGACATCTCTTAAAAAAAAAAAAAAAAAAAAAAACCTAACCTAACCTAACCTAACCTAACCTAACCTAACCTAACCTAACCCAACCTAACCTAACCTAACCTAACCCAACCTAACCTAACCTAACCTAACCTAACCTAACCTAACCTAACCTAACCTAACCTAACCTAACCTAACCTAACCTAACCTAACCTAACCTAACCTAACCTAACCCAACCTAACCTAACCTAACCTAACCTAACCTAACCTAACCTAACCTAACCTAACCCAACCTAACCCAACCTAACCTAACCTAACCTAACCTAACCTAACCTAACCCAACCTAACCTAACCTAACCTAACCTAACCTAACCTAACCTAACCTAATCCCAACCTAACCTAACCTAACCTAACCTAACCTAACCTAACCTAACCTAACCTAACCTAACCTAACCTAACCTAATCCCAACCTAACCTAACCTAACCTAACCTAACCTAACCTAACCTAACCTAACCTAACCTAACCTAACCTAACCTAACATAACCCAACCTAACCTAACCTAACCTAACCTAACCTAACCTAACCTAACCTAACCTAACCTAACCTAACCTAACCTAACTCAACCTAATCCCAACCTAACCTAACCCAACCTAACCTAACCTAACCTAACCTAACCTAACCTAACCTAACCTAACCTAACCCAACCTAACCTAACCTAACCTAACCCAACCTAACCTAACCTAACCTAACCTAACCCAATCCCAACCTAACCCAACCCAACCTAACCTAACCTAACCCAACCTAACCTAACCTAACCTAACCTAACCTAACCTAACCCAACCTAACCTAACCTAACCTAACCTAACCTAACCTAACCTAACCTAACCTAACCCAACCTAACCCAACCTAACCTAACCTAACCTAACCTAACCTAACCCAACCTAACCTAACCTAACCTAACCTAACCTAACCTAACCTAACCTAACCTAACCCAACCTAACCTAACCCAACCTAACCTAACCTAACCTAACCTAACCTAACCTAACCTAACCTAACCTAACCTAACCTAACCTAACCTAACCTAACCTAACCTAACCTAACCTAACCCAACCTAACCTAACCTAACCTAACCCAACCTAACCTAACCTAACCCAACCTAACCTAACCTAACCTAACCTAACCTAACCTAACCTAACCCAACCTAACCTAACCCAACCTAACCTAACCTAACCTAACCTAACCTAACCTAACCTAACCTAACCCAACCTAACCTAACCCAACCTAACCTAACCTAACCTAACCCAACCTAACCCAACCTAACCTAACCTAACCTAACCTAACCTAACCTAACCTAACCCAATCCCAACCTAACCTAACCTAACCTAACCCAACCTAACCTAACCTAACCTAACCCAACCTAATCCCAACCTAACCTAACCTAACCTAACCTAACCTAACCTAACCTAACCTAACCTAACCTAACCTAACCTAACCTAACCTAACCTAACCTAACCTAACCTAACCTAACCTAACCTAACCTAACCTAACCTAACCTAACCTAACCTAACCTAACCTAACCCAACCTAACCTAACCTAACCTAACCCAACCTAACCTAACCTAACCTAACCTAACCTAACCTAACCTAACCTAACCTAACCTAACCTAACCTAACCTAACCCAACCTAACCTAACCTAACCCAACCTAACCTAACCTAACCTAACCTAACCTAACCTAACCTAACCTAACCTAACCTAACCTAACCCAATCCTAACCTAACCTAACCTAACCTAACCTAACCTAACCCAACCTAACCTAACCTAACCTAACCCAACCTAACCTAACCTAACCTAACCTAACCTAACCTAACCTAACCCAACCTAACCTAACCTAACCTAACCTAACCTAACCTAACCTAACCTAACCTAACCTAACCTAACCCAACCTAACCTAACCCAACCTAACCTAACCTAACCTAACCTAACCTAACCCAACCCAACCTAACCTAACCTAACCTAACCTAACCTAACCTAACCTAACCTAACCTAACCTAACCTAACCTAACCTAACCTAACCTAACCTAACCTAACCTAACCTAACCTAACCTAACCTAACCCAACCTAACCTAACCTAACCTAACCTAACCCAACCTAACCTAACCTAACCCAACCTAACCTAACCTAACCTAACCTAACCCAACCTAACCTAACCTAACCTAACCTAACCTAACCTAACCTAACCTAACCTAACCTAACCTAACCTAACCTAACCTAACCTAACCTAACCTAACCTAACCTAACCTAACCTAACCTAACCTAACCTAACCTAACCTAACCTAACCTAACCTAACCTAACCTAACCTAACCTAACCTAACCTAACCTAACCTAACCTAACCTAACCTAACCTAACCTTTTTTTTTTTTTTTTTTTTTTTTTTTGTTTTCGCAGAGAAATGCATTTACGCACACCACTCGACTAGTGTACTCCGAGGAGTACACTAGGGAGTGGTAGTGTGGGACTCGACCACCTGTGAAGCAGGCGGTAATACCCACTAAAACTCTGCGGAACCCTCATCGCCTTTGTGAGACGTCATGGGGTCGCTTGCGCAAACTACCATGACGCCTCGGCGGAAAGGCCCGCCTATGCGGGCCACTGTCGCCGAAAGGGTACCCCGGGTATCGCAGGGCACCCTTTCCCGCCCCGATGGCGTGCGGAGGGACTAGTACCGTCCCTCCGCCGTAGCTCCTCTAGGGTGGAGGAAGCAGGCGCGCAAAGCCGCGCCTCCTGCCTCCAGGTCTCCTTCTCCGGAGAAGGTCCGCCTGGGCATCACCCTCGCGAACCCTCTCCGTGGCCTCCTTCAGCGAGATTACTGCCTCGCAGAAGGAGACCATGGCCGACCAGGACCTCTCGTCGCGGAGCATGGCCCCCACCACGCTCGGCAACGAGAGGTCTCCACCCACTACCGCCATCAGGGCGTGGCGCTGGGGAGCCCAAGCGGCGCATTCCGCCAGAGTGTGATGCGCTGTGTCCACGGACGCATCACACTCGTGGCACCGGGGCGACACTTCCCGACGCGCAACCTGAAACAGGTACTTACCGAAGCAACCATGCCCGGTAAGCACCTGCGTCAGCCTGAACGTCAGGACTCCGTGCCGCCTCTTGACCCAGCGATCGAGGTGGGGGCGGATTGCCTCCACCGTCGCCAGGCCCGCCGCCGGACTCTCCAGTCGATCCCTCCAGCGCCGGATCAGGGCCTCGTCTGCTAGGCGCCTGACCCGAGCGACTCCCTCCCTCGCTGGACGCTCCCCTTCTTCCCGCTCAAGCGCCCGAAACCGGTAGACCTCGGCGAGCACCTCCGCCTGGAGTTCCCAGGGCGGATCGCTCGCCAAGGCCGTCGCCGCCGTGTATGAGACCGTACGGTACCCCCGTATCGCCCTCACCGCCAGGACCCTCTGCGCGCGGCGCAATTGGGCCCTGTTTTCTGCGGAGAGGGCGTCTACCCAAACGGGGGCACCGTACATGGCCATGGACCTCACGATGCCGGCATAGAGACGCCGGCACGGAGATCCAGGGCCCCCGACGTTCGGCAGAAGCCTGCCGAGGGCCGCGGCGGCGCTCAACAGTTTCGGCGCGAGCTGGGCGAAGTGGACACGGAACGTCCAGCTACCGTCCAGGGTTAGGCCCAGATATTTCATCTGGGCCCGAACCTCCACCATCCTCCCCTGGACGCGCAGGCAGGCGTTGCGGGGGGCAGCCCTGCGTGGGCCACGGAACAGGAGGGCCTCCGTCTTGGATACGGAGACCCTCAGGCCCAGCATCCCCATTCGGTCGACGACCGTTGGTGCCGACTGTGGCCACTCGTGCCGCTTCTTCGTAGTTCCTCCCCCGGGCCGTGACGAGGGTGTCATCGGCATATGCGATGACACCCATCCCGGGGAGGAGCGGACACCGAAGTAGCCAGTCGAAACCGAGGTTCCACAGGACCGGGCCCAGAACGGACCCCTGTGGAACCCCGCAGCCGACACGTCGTCGACCGACCATCCCATCTGCCCCCGTCCACAACACCTGCCTGTCCTGGAGGTAGGCGTCCAACACGCGCCGGAGATAGAGAGGCACCTCGTGATACCGAAGTGCCTCTCGTGTAGTCTCAAACGGCAGCGTGTTGAAGGCGTTGGCCACATCCAACGAGACGGCAAGAAGCACGCCTCCCTCCTCCACTGCGGCCAACGACCGGACCTTCAGGGCGTTCAGGGCGTCCACCGTTGACCGGCCCGCCCTGAACCCGTACTGAGCCACTGAAAGGCCCGGTCCTACCTCTTCAATATGCTGAGTGAGACGGGCCGAGAGAATTCTCTCGAAGAGCTTGCCCATCTCACTCAGCATAACAATCGGCCTGTATGCCGAAGGCGAGTCTAGAGGACGACCCGCCTTGGGCAACAGGCACAATATTCCCTCCTTCCACGGCTTCGGAAATTGCCCACTCTGCAGACACGAGTTGAACAATCTCCGAAGCCTTCCCCCGAGACGGTCCAGGGCGATGCACAGAACTCGCCCTGGAATACCGTCCGGACCTGGAGCCGTCCGTTTGGCCCTGAGCTTGTCCAGGGCCAGTTCAAATTCCCCTCGGTGATGGGGAATCTCCTCCTCTTCCTCGATTAACGAGGGAGGAGCCATCACCGGAGGGTGATGTACGGACGGCTCGGGGAACAAAGCCCCCACCAGATTCAGGAGGCTGTCAGGAGCCATGGTCTCCGTGACCGGGGCGCCATGCGCACGGAGTTTGTTCCGCGCGCTTAAGTATGGGCGCCCCCACGGATTCCGGTCCAGGCCCACGAGCAGTTCCTCGTGGGCCGCCTCCTTGGCCCGTTTAATGGCGAGCTGCAGGGCCTTCTTCGCCGCCCTGTAGGTCGCCTGCAGCCCGCTCTCGACCTCAGGGTCCGGGCTGTGCCTCCTGCGGCAGCGCAAATATGCGCGTTGCGTTGTATTGCTGGTCACCCGAAGCTGCGCTATTTCGGGTGACCACCAATAGACCTGTCTGCGTCTGTGTCGCCTCCGGGACCTAGGCATGGCCGCATCGCAAATCCTCGTAACGGAGTCGCGCATGCGGCCAGCCTGGTCCTCTATGGATCCCACCTCATTCCCCCGGGAGCTCCACTCTTCCACGATGGCCGCCTCCTTGGCCAGCTCTTCGTCCAGCCGGCCCAACGCCCACCTCGGCAAACTCCGAGGGGGCCCCTGGGCGAGCCACCTGCATCGGATTGGTGGAGACCTCGAATCGGACGTATAAATGGTCCGATAGGGTCTCCACATCCTCCTCTACTCTCCAGTTTCTCACGAAGCGTGCGGTCGCAGGGGTGGCGAACGTTACGTCCACCACAGACCCCCCCTGACGCCGCACGCACGTAAAAGCTGTCCCCACATTGAGTAGGGACAGCCCGGAGAGTAGGGCCCACACCTCGACTGCCTCCCCTCGGCAGTCCGTGGCGGGGTTACCCCACGCCCGGGACTTGGCGTTCAGGTCGCCGAGCACGATGACTTCGCCCGGCGCCTGTCTGCTTACCGCAGCACGGACCGAGTCGAGAAAGTCCTCGAACTCGGCCAGGCTGCGGTTGGGGGAGAAGTATACACCGGCAATCGTATACCTCCCCCACTTCGCCACGACAAGTCCCGGCTCCCTCTCGACTACCGAGAGGGGTGGGCCGATGCTGCTCCCGGTCACAAGGGCCACGGAGCCCTCGACGTCACCCGCCCAGTTCGGCTGGGGCGGGACGTAATAGGGCTCACAGGCCGCCGCCAGATCGATCTCCCACTCGGCAATGGATTGGAGCAGCAAATCCTGCGCCCTTGCCGAGTGGTTGACGTTCGCCTGGAGGAAACGTGTCAGGTGTGCTGGCATTATTGTTCCATGACAGTTTCCTCCTGGGCCTGGCGGCTACTGCTGGGGACGGCTCCGGTCCGAGGAGCCCTAATTCCCTTCGTCGCGGGTGGGGAACAATCTCTCCCACCCATCACGTGCCCAGAGGGGCGCCCTGCGTCTGCGCAGACCGCACAACGTGGCGGCCTGCTGCAGTTCCTGGCGAAGTGGCCTTCACCACCACACCGGTAGCAGAGCAGGCCCCTCTCTACTTTCGACGGGCACGTGGGTGATGTGTGCCCGATGCCCATACAGCGGAAGCAGCGCAGAGGGCGCTGCTCCAACACCTGTATCTTGGCCGAAGACCAGCCGACGAGAAGCCGGCCAGCCTCGGCCAAGAGTTTGGCTGCTGCTAAGGGGCACCGGACAACAGCCACGCCCATCCGCCTGACACCCTCGGTGATGTCCCCGACCTTTACGGCTTCTACTGGGCAGCCGCAGGTCTGGGCGATCGCCTCGGCAACACCTTGCGGTGTCACCGAGTCGTCAAGCCCGGTAAGCCGTAGGGTACCTTTCTCCGAAGGCAGGGACACCGTGGCCATTTCCCCTAGAATCTGGCGCATTTTTGCCTCCAGGGCCTCGGCTGCCTCCTGCGATGTCCCAGCAGGGAGCTCCAGCATTCGCCCATCAGTTGCGGATCGGCGAATGGACACACCCGGTCCGATCCCCAACGGAGCCAACACCACCTCCCTTTGCAGCTTGGTGATAACCTGCGCAAAGGTTACACCCCTTCTCTCTGCCGCTGGCAGAAGACTAATAGCAATGGCTATTGTCTTATGCGCGGCAGGGAGCTTCGGCTTCGGCGGTGTCGACTTCTTGGGGGCTGGAGTCGGTTGGACCGACGAAGTAGAGGCTGCAGGAGGGGAGGATTTCTTCCCTTTCCCTTCCCTTCGCGACCACCGTGGCCCAGGTACCCTCCTGTTCCCCCTCCAGAGGACGGCTGGGGCCCGCGACTGCGGCCACGGGGGGCACCACAGGCTCGGCAACAACCGGTACTGGGGCCGCCTCCTTCTGGCGGCGTCCTCCCTTACGGGGTGCTGCCGTGGGCACGAAAACGGGGGACTCGGAGCGACGTGCAGGCGGGACAGCCGATGTTGATTGCTCCCCAGGGCGTCGAGCATCCGCAGCCAAAGCGGGGCGGGGGTTCCTCGCCGGAAGGAGGCGGTCTTCAATCCCGGCAAACTTAGCGTCGATTAGAGTCCCAATCGACGCTAAGAGGGATGCCCGCATCTCCTCCATTCCGACCTCCGGGGTAGCCGCACTCCTCGCTGTTCTCCTCGCCTCCGAGAACTGCTGGCGATGCGCCTTCAGCTCCCCCCTCAGGTTTTCCACCTCATTGCGGAGGCGTCTATTATCGGAGGCCAACCGACGGATTTCCTCCGTGGTAGACCTCTCCGCAAAGGTCTCCACGATTTCGGTCAAAGAAGCTGCCGCCAACTTCAGCTTCTTGACCATCGGGCCCTGAAGATGGCCCGACTTCCTTGCGACCTCCAACACCATCGCAACGCTCCCCTCGGCTTGTGCACGCAGCTCCTCTGCGTTGCATTGGGCCGCGGGGGCTACAGAGGCAGCCATTTCCGCCGCACGATCAGAGGTCCGAGGAGCCTCCTTCAGAAAAGCCCTTGCACCAAGGGCCTTGTTGAAGGCTTGCTCCTCCGCCTCCCTCTCCAAACTGCGCAACTCCTCCCGTGCGCGGGCGATGCCCGTACCGCCCTGATTCCCTCGGCGGGTCTTCCGAGCACGAGCCGACATTCTCGCCTCGGTCTCGGTGTCAGAGCCCCCCGAGCTCCCCAAAGGGGGCACAGGGTGCACCCTCTTCCGCGCCCCAACCGACGAATCGGTTTCCGCGCTCGCGTCTGAGTCCATCACTCAGACGCACGCATCAACAGCACAAATCCAGAACAAAACAAATCCAAACGTGTGCAAAACAGACAAATCCGTAAAACAAAGCCAAGTATAAATCGTCAAAGCATCAATCCAAATCCAGTAAAGCAAGCCAAGTCGTAAAAGAAAACCAAAACGCATATGAAAAACACCGAAACAACGAACCCAAAAATCCAAAAACTACTCCAACCTAACCTAACCTAACCTAACCTAACCTAACCTAACCTAACCTAACCTAACCTAACCTAACCTAACCTAACCTAACCTAACCTAACCTAACCTAACCTAACCTAACCTAACCTAACCCAACCTAACCTAACCTAACCTAACCTAACCTAACCTAACCAATCCTAACCTAACCTAACCTAACCTAACCTAACCTAACCTAACCTAACCTAACCTAACCTAACCCAACCTAACCTAACCTAACCTAACCTAACCTAACCTAACCTAACCTAACCTAACCTAACCTAACCTAACCTAACCTAACTCTAACCTAACCTAACCTAACCTAACCTAACCTAACCTAACCTAACCTAACCCAACCTAACCTAACCCAACCTAACCTAACCTAACTCTAACCTAACCTAACCTAACCTAACCTAACCTAACCTAACCTAACCTAACCTAACCTAACCTAACCTAACCTAACCTAACCTAACCTAACCTAACCTAACCCAACCTAACCTAACCTAACCTAACCTAACCTAACCTAACCTAACCTAACCATGCGGATATTGCGCTGGAAGCCACGACTCTCGAGAGTGCCAAAACAGGGAAGCGAACCCAAGCTGCGCCAACTGCCAATCAGACGCATCCCATCCTGCGTACTCCTCAGCATGCCCTGAGTGGAGAAAATGGGATAAACTGGCGCGCAACTTGGTTTCGTACTCCTAAAGGGCACCTCGGTGAAAATAACAACAGGCACTCAAATAAACAAAAAGGACCATTACATAAAAATAGCACAGTGCAACTTAGGCAGAGGACTTGCGGCCACACAGGAATTCTTGCATGAAGGAAGTAATCGAAATTACTCGGTACTACTCATGCAGGAACCCTATGTCGGCGCAGCAGGCACAGTTACCACACCCTATAGAATAACACAACAAACAGCAAATAGAAATAAACCAGTCAAATCAGCAATAGCCATACTAAATCCAAACATCCAAATAATCGATAGCCCCAACTTTGTGACCGAAAACATAGCCGGCACCGTCTTAAAAATAGATAATACAAAGATCGGAATAATCTCGATTTACTGGGAGGAGACTGAAGACATCGAACCCTACTTGGTAAAACTGGACAGCATAATTAATAAAATGAACACAGACCTATTCCTCGTCGGTGGCGATTGCAACGCCAAAAGCCCTTGGTGGGGCCACGACGAGGAAGACCATAGAGGAGAAACTTTCGCAGATTACCTAGCACAAAAAGACCTAGAAGTAGTTAATGAAGGAACAACACCAACATTTTTCGCTATACGTCAGAACAGAGCATATCAAAGTATAGTCGATGTCACGGTCTGCTCCCAAGGTATGTCCAATAGAATCAAGGATTGGAAAGTAGACACAGACATGGTATCCACATCCGATCATCGAGCGATCACTTTTAAAATAGGTATTGGAAAAAGTAACATAAATGAAATAAAAAGATCCACAACCCGAATTTATAACGTTAAAAAAGCCGACTGGGGAAAATTCCAAGATACATTAACGGACAAACTCATTGAGGAACACATAAACACACATACAATTAATCAATCAAACTCACCTAACGATATAAACCAAATAGTTGAAAAATACACGAATTGCATAAAAATAGCCTGCGAAGAATCCATACCGAAACTCAAACCATACGCAACAAAAAAGATAAGCTGGTGGACGAAAGAATTAACTGAGTTAAAAAACAACACAACAAAACTAAGAAGAAAAATCAAAAAAGCCAACACAAATAGAAAAAATTACATTATAGAAGAATATCGGAAAAGTCTAGCAGAGTATAAATTACAAATATTAGCAAGCCGTACAAGAAGTTGGAAGGAGTTCTGCTCCTCTCAAGAAAAAGAAGCAATATGGGACAAAACGTACAGAATAATCAGATACAGTAAAAAAGAATCGGAAGACGAATTATTGAAAAAACATAACGTAGACTTAGATGCACAAGACTCAGCGGACTACCTCGCAGAAACGTTCTACCCCACAGATGACCCAACGACAGATACCCATTATCACAGCAATATCAGACAAGAAATAAAAAACAAAATAACCAACCTAGACACAACAACTAACAAAATCATACCTTTCGAGGAAGAAGAAATTCGGAACATAATAAGTAGAATGAAACCCAGTAAAGCACCAGGTGAAGACGGCTTCACAGCAGATATCTGCCTTAAAGCATATCTCACAGATCCCAACATACTCATTACCATAGCTAATAGATGTCTAGCAATAGGATATTTTCCCAAAATATGGAAGAAGGCGAAGATCAAAATACTCAAAAAACCGGCGAAAGAAGACTATACAAAACCCAAAGCTTACAGACCAATAGGACTACTACCAATTAATGGTAAAATCCTAGAAAAACTATGCACAAATAGATTGCTCTGGTATCTCGGAAACACAAAACAGCTAAGTGACAGACAATATGGCTTCACCCCACAAAGAAGCACTGAAGATGCTCTCAGCGATGCCATAACGCTAGTCAGAAGCGAACTGACGAATAAAAAGCTAGTAGCGATGGTATCGCTGGACATTGAAGGTGCTTTCGATAACACCTGGTGGCCCAAGATACTAGAGCAACTCTTCGAAAAGAAATGCGATCCCTATCTGATTAAAATCCTCAATAGCTATCTTAGCGAAAGAGAGATTACCATCGATTACGCAGGATGCCAATCTACCAGACCGACTACCAAAGGCTGTATACAAGGATCAACTGGAGGACCACTGTTATGGAATCTCCAATTGGACCCATTACTCCAAAAATCGAAAAACCTTAGTGCAAGAATTCAGGCATTCGCTGATGATATTTTGATAATTGCATCGGCCCACACTACAGAGCAACTGAACAAATCAGTAAATGAAGCACTTAAATGCGTCTCGGAATGGGGTGCTGAACATAAAATGAAATTCTCAGAACAGAAAACACAAGCCATTATAATAACAAAGAAAACTAAATATGAAAACCCAAAGTTCATCTTAAATAACAAAACTATAGATATATCTCCATCACTCACTCTACTAGGATTAACGATAGATTCAGGATTAAACTTCAGACTTCATCTAGACAAAATCAACGTTAAAATAGTTAAATTATACCATGCAATAGCCAAAACAGCAAAATCAACTTGGGGACTAAACCCAGATATCATTAGAACAATATACCAAACAGTTATAGAACCAATAGTCCTCTATGCAGCCAGCGTATGGGAACCAATTGTAGAAAAAGCCTATGCCACAAAAAGACTCAACAAAATCACCAGAATATTTGCTCTAAAAATAAGCAAATCATATAGAACAGTATCCCTAAATTCAGCAACCACGCTAGCGAGCATCC